>OW121742.1:35782385-35996521 GCA_933228675.1 Stomorhina lunata | reverse complement strand
TTTTATTTACTCAAGTTCAGTTCGGTTTTTAATTGGATTTAAAAGGATTTAAACTATAATTGTAGAAACAAATGTCAAGGTACAATAAATTCTCGTGGTTTTGGCAAATGCATAGAAATCATACAATTCAGTGCAATTTTGTTGGAGTTAAACTAAAATAAACTTCTATTTTGAGTAGAAACACTTTACAAATGAATGAATGGAAAAATTTTTGGTGGCATTTTCCAAAATGTCAAGTTATTTTAGTTTGAAATTTTATACTTTTGAGTAATTTTTACGTTGACAATTTAACTATTTATGAGCAATCCAAATGGGTGTAATTGCAAAGCTGTAGATAACCAAAAATTTTTAAAAACCATTCAAATGGAAAACGTTAACATCATAACACTTTCGTTAAATATTTAAGAGCTTTATAAATTTAAATTAGCCTTTTTATTTTTTAAATATTTTTAGTATCATGAAAAAATTGGCTGTATTTTCTTAAATAAGCGTCAAATCATGAAAATAATTGATTTTTGTGATCATTTTGATTTTTTGTATGAAAAACTTGAAATTGGCTGTATTTTCTTAAATAAGCGTCCAATCGAGAAAATACTTGATTTTTGTGATCATTTTGATTTTTTGCATGAAAAACCTAAAATGGGCTGTAGTTTCTTAAATAAGCGTCCAATCGAGAAAATACTTGATTTTTGTGATCATTTTGATTTTTTGTACCAAAAACCTAAAATTGGCTGTTGTTTCTTAAAAAAGCGTCCAATCGAGAAAATAATTGATTTTTATGATCATTTCGATTTTTTGTACCAAAAACCTAAAATTGGCTGTAGTTTCTTAAATAAGCGTCCTATCGAGAAAATACTTGACTTCTTTGATCATTTTGATTTTTTGTACCAAAAAAATAAAATTGGCAGTAGTTTCTTAAATAAGCGTCCTATCGAGAAAATACTTGACTTTTCTGATCATTTTGATTTTTTGTACCAAACACCTAAAATTGAGCTGAGTTTCTTAAATAATCGTCAGTAGTAAAAGCATTTTAGTTCATGACTTTTTAAATGAAACAAATAATTAAATTAAATATTTTCTTTTAAATTTCATTTGCATAATATTTGCTTAGAATTAAGTCTTTGGCAATAAACTTTTTACAAAGCGTTTGTTTTTTTATTTCTTTCAATTCGAAGAGAAAAAAGTTTAACTGTTTTTCATATAATTCCAAGAATTATTGTATATACACATACGTATAAGTGAAAACTCAGCAGTTCGAGGTGACTTATCGGCTCAAGATGACGCTGTACTTCGAGACAACTCAGCTTTTAAGAATGCATTTAGTAATGACATAGCAGATCTAGATGACTCAAAGTTTAAGAAGACTAAGCAGTAGATCGAAATGGCTCAAAATTTCAAGATAAATTGGTTTGAGATGACTCAGCAGTTTCAGATGACTCAGCAGTTCGAGGTGTCAGTAAATTTAGATAAGGAAACAGCTTAAGATAACACACTATTTCGAGATGACTAGACTGTTCGAAGTCACTTAGAAAATCGAGATGACTCACTACTTTCAATATGAATTGGCAGTTTAAGATAAGTTAGCTATTGGAGATGACTCAGAGTTAGCCTAAGACATAGACTAAGAATTAGACTAAGATATAGACTTAGACATAGACTAAGACGTAAACTAAGCGACTTAGCTTTTTAAGATGACTCAGCAAATCGAGATGACTCTGGATCTCAGAATACATCTTTCTATAGAAAAATTTTCATATAAAGATTCTTCAGTGTTATTTGAGAAGGTTTTCCCATTTTAAGTAATATTTTGGTTTCCCTCCCCAGCTTAAGTATATAAATATATTTAGGTCTCTAGAGTAGATGTTAAGGTTACTTAGACATGGAATCGGCATATCCTTCAACAACTATAGTTCACACACGCTTTAAATTTTGTTTATGGTCATCCTGAGTCATCTCATTTTGTCCTTGAAACCAATTTTGTCATGCACTCAGCAGACATTCTCTGCAGTTTGAACATTAAACCACAAAATGTATGATTTTGAACTTTATTTGTTATTTTTTTCAAATTGGACATAATATTTGGAACAAATATGTCTAATATGCTTTCGACATAAAACATTATTTGGAAAATGTTTACCCAAGTGTTGGCCTTGTGCCTTGTGGGTGTTCTTTCTTTGGTTATTTGTAAATCTCAAGGTTTTTTGTAACAGCATGAGTTTAATATTTAAATTCCAATTTTTATAATATTTATCTGAAAATCTACCAAAATCATTTCGTTTTGGTCAATGACACTGGACCATTCCAAAGCCAAAAACAAAAACTTCATATATATATAGAGTGTAAAGAAAGGGTTCAATGTACTTTTACTAAACTAAAATTTATTTTTTAATTTAGAAAAAATGTTTATTTTTACATAAATATTTTAATAATATGAAAATTTACATCACAGATTTGCATCATTTAAGCCATAATATCCCAACTCATAACATCCCAACCATAATCTTTGCGAATGTCTTTTATTTTAAAAATTATTTTCATATTTAAAATTTGAAATATTTTATCTCTAGTATCATTCACAAAAATTAATCAATTCTTTTGATACTTTATCGACAGATATTCCATTTTCTAGAAATCAAAGTTTCTGGTAAATCATTGTAATGGAATTTGCATAATATTATTACAATAAAGTGTTTAAGTAATTTCATTTTTGCATTAATTATTCAAATTAAAACTTATTAGAATCACAAAAATCTAACTAAATATGATAATGAAAGATTAATAATTGAAATTATTCGTACTCTAAGTAGGTTTTTATTATAAAGATTTAGAAAATCTATTGAGTGATGAAAACGCATACCAACTTCAACAAAGATTTGCCCATAGTTTAAATATAGAAATTCTAATTCATTGTAATCTGTAAATAATGTGTAATTGTAATTCGAAAACAGTTTCATTACTCTGTAATGCCTCATTAGAATTCCTTACATCCAGCACATTTTCAGCAAGATTTGTATCCTTTAATTGTGTTACATTTAATTCTAACTAATAAACTTCAATTAACCCCCTACAGAGCGGAAATAACAAACACTTCTCAAGCACATTATTCACCACGTTAATTACAACAACAGGAAAGGGATATATTGATTTACCAATACTAACTAACTAACACACTTATTTAAGAGTATCTCATGTGTGTATGAGTGTATACAATGGAGGCTCACAACAAGAAAGTTTTACTAGACTAAAACCAAAATATAGACTAAGACATATGATAAGATATAGACAAAGATACCCTGTAGTAAAACTGGGATCATGTGTCTCCATGTCAACACTTTGTGTAACATCAATTCAAATGTCCCCAATTTTAGTTCAGTACTGAAATAGTGAATATATAGAGACAACTATTCTAGTATATATCTGGTGACATTGTCAACGAATGTGTCAACATATATGTATATCAATAGGGCCCGATTTGATCCCAATGTCTCCACTTGGACCAAAAGAACTACAAGGTCAATACTAAATAAATAGTGGTAATGTCTACTGGTAGATTTCGTAGGAACTCTAAATGTTAAATGTCAATAGTAGATAACATTGGATGGGGCAAAATAGGCAAGTAGTACTGGAGACATTGTCAATAGCAAAACAGTATTGTTTCTCTGGCCCCATTTACTTCAGGGTATAGACTAAGACACAGACTAAGACACAGACTAAGACACAGACTAAGACATAGACTAAGACATAGACTAAGACATAGACTAAGACATAGACTAAGACATCGACTAAGACATAGACTTAGACATAGACTAAGACATAGACTAAGACATAGACTAAGACATAGACTAAGACATAGACTAAGACATAGACTAAGACATAGACTAAGACATAGACTAAGACATAGACTAAGACATAGACTAAGACATTGACTAAGACATAGACTAAGACATAGACTAAGACATAGACTAAGACATAGACTAAGACATAGACTAAGACATAGACTTAGACATAGACAAAGACATACACTAAGACATATACTAAGACATACACTAAGACATAGACTAAGACATAGACTAAGACATAGACTAAGACATAGACTAAGACATAGACTAAGACATAGACTAAGACATAGACTAAGACATAGACTAAGACATAGACTAAGACATAGACTAAGACATAGACTAAGACATAGACTAAGACATAGACTAAGACATAGACTAAGACATAGACTAAGACATAGACTAAGACATAGACTAAGACATAGACTAAGACATAGACTAAGACCTAGACTAAGACATAGACTAAGACATAGACTAAGACATAGACTAAGACATTGACTAAGACATAGACTTAGACATAGACTAAGACATAGACTAAGACATAGACTAAGACATAGACTAAGACATAGACTAAGACATAGACTAAGACATTGACTAAGACATAGACTTAGACATAGACTAAGACATAGACTAAGACATAGACTAAGACATAGACTAAGACATAGACTAAGACATAGACTAAGACATAGACTAAGACATCGACTAAGACATAGACTTAGACATAGACTAAGACATAGACTAAGACATAGACTAAGACATAGACTAAGACATAGACTAAGACATAGACTAAGACATAGACTAAGACATAGACTAAGACATAGACTAAGACATAGACTAAGACATAGACTAAGACATAGACTAAGACATAGACTAAGACATAGACTAAGACATAGACTTAGACATAGACTAAGACATAGACTAAGACATAGACTAAGACATAGACTAAGACATAGACTAAGACATAGACTAAGACATAGACTAAGACATAGACTAAGACATAGACTAAGACATAGACTAAGACATAGACTAAGACATAGACTAAGACATAGACTAAGACATAGACTAAGACATAGACTAAGACATAGACTAAGACATAGACTAAGACATAGACTAAGACATAGACTAAGACATAGACTAAGACATAGACTAAGACATAGACTAAGACATAGACTAAGACATAGACTAAGACATAGACTAAGACATAGACTAAGACATAGACTAAGACATAGACTAAGACATAGACTAAGACATAGACTAAGACATAGACTAAGACATAGACTAAGACATAGACTAAGACATAGACTAAGACATAGACTAAGACATAGACTAAGACATAGACTAAGACTAAGACATAGACTAAGACATATACTAAGACATAGACTAAGACATAGACTAAGACATAGACTAAGACGTAGACTTAGACATAGACTAAGACATAGACTAAGACGTAGACTAAGACATAGACTAAGACATAGACTAAGACATAGACTAAGACATAGACTAAGACATAGACATAGACAAAGACATAGACTTAGACATAGACTAAGACATAGACTAAGACATAGACTAAGACATAGACTAAGACATAGACTAAGACATAGACTAAGACATAGACTAAGACATAGACTAAGACATAGACTAAGACATAGACTAAGACATAGACTAAGACATAGACTAAGACATAGACTAAGACATGGACTAAGACATAGATTAAGACATAGACTAAGACATAGACTAAGACATAGACTAAGACATACCTTCAATAGAAAATTTCTTTCACAATGAAAAATTTCTAATTACCAATGACAATATTACTTCAAATGATAATACTGATACTAATACTGATACTTGTACTGATGCTAATACTTCTGATGGTAATACTGAGGCTAATACTGAAACTGATTCTGATGCTAATATCGATATGAATTCTGATACTAACACTGATAGGCATACTAATACTTATACTAATACTTATATTATTATTATACCATTTCTTATATTAATACTACTTACTTACTTATATTGCCTGTATTTACAACTTGTTAAGGTCAAAGGCCGAGCATATTTTAGAAATCCATTTTCTTCTACTTGGTCTTTCCATCGAAGTTTCGGACATCCTCTTCTAACATTAGGGTGACCGTTTTTTATTTATATTTTAGCTTTTTCATAGTATAAGAGAACATCCGACACATGTTAGCTCAATACATTAACGGGTACTTGCTTACTTAAATGGCCTATATTTACAACCTGTTAAGGTCAAAGGCCGAGCATTTGTAGGAATTCCATGCGCTTCGATTGTCTGTTTTATTCTCCAATTGCCTAGGCCAAGCTTTGAAAGATTTTCTTCTACTTTGTCTTTCCATCGAAGTTTCTGATGTCCTCTTCTTACATTAAGGTGCCCGTTTTATTATTCTAATTTTAACTTTTTCATAGTAATTGTTTTTTCCAGGAGTGGGTTGCAAGGCCAAAATATTAACCCACATTTTTATAGTTCTCATGGGAGAACTCGCGGCACCTCTAAGCTCACTACTTTAACAGGTGATACCATGAGGAGTTTAGTGTCCACAGTTGCGATGAGGGATAGACCAAGATAAGTCTAGGCTACCGAATTAAGACCAATTTAAACCGTTGCTTGGTACCCAACATCCCCTACATCACCCATTAACACATTTACGGGTGTTAACGCATTATCCCAGGTGATAACACAAGAAGATCAGTGTCCACAGTTGAGATGGAGAATAACCAAGATAAGTCTTGTTTAGCAAGTTAAGACCAATCAGAACCGTTGCTTTGTATCCAACATCCCCTACATCACCAAATATTAATACTAATTCTAATATATTCAGTTTCCTGTGAATCAAACCACACATCAATTGATCCCAAAAACTGAGCCTCTCTAATGATTTACATAATATCTACTGAAATATTGCAGCTGCATTTATGTGTTTTCGCATGTACCATATGTAACATACGTAACATATTTACACGTAGATTACAGTGTAATATATGTATGTACAAACCTATATTTACGACCAACAAACATCTTTCGTAGAACATGTCTTGTCATGTTTGTACTTTAAAAAATGATTCACTTCCTTTCGACAATTCATCTCTTAAGAATTAAGCTCCTCAACAAAGATTGATTTTATAACAATTGTATGTCAATGACAGGAAGCATGTTCTTTGTCAAGTTGTGTCAGATATTTTAAAAAGTAGATGTAGGATTAAATGTGTGTCAGAAAGAATACAATAGGGACAGTTTTGAATGTAACGTAACATTAAATATTGTGTAAATATGTAGAGCTAAAGTGCACTTGCATTAAATACAACCGGTATATTTAAGGAAGTGAAAGAGCTTTAAAGTATTAATAGAGTACTTTGAGAGTATGAAAGTTTGTCGGTCTAACCAGACTATATAATACCCTATAGGTCTGAGTAATTAAATAATTCGTGATCTCTTTATATCTTAAGCTAAAGTAATGCTTATATAAATAGAAATCGATACAAATTCATATTCGACCATAGAAAAACGTTTTCACAATATTCAAAAACTTTCATTAGTTAAATCAAAAATCTTAATATTTCAATATAAATTCCAGGGACTAAATTCTCGCTCTCGATTTAAATCGAAATATTTAAAAATTATGTGGAATACTTTTAGGAGGTCGAAAATAATTTTAAAAGTTTTACTATATAATCGTGATTCCACTGTATATAGGTTTGATGACAACTACTTAATATCATTACAATTTATGTATTTGAATAATAAGATTATATGATATTCATAATGAAATAATACACTTTTTTCCAGTAAAACTTATGATTAATCACTTCATTTCTTTATTATCAAATACAAATTCATAACTCAAAATTTTGACAGATGAAGAAATAAGTAGGACAGACAATTTGCCATTTCATAATTACAAAGATGAAGATATATTATTTTAAAATTTTCTATTTTTATAGGAAATTTTTCAAAAATTTACTATTTTTATAGAAAATTTTTCAAAAATTTACTATTTTTTAAAGGAAATTTTTCAAAAATTTACTATTTTTATAGGAAATTTTTTAAAAATTTACTATTTTTATAGGAAATTTTTCAAAAATTTACTAATTTTATAGGAAATTTTTCAAAAATTTTCTATTTTTATAGGAAATTTTTCAAATATTTACTATTTTTATAGGAAATTTTTCAAATATTTACTATTTTTATAGGAAATTTTCCAAATATTTACTATTTTTATAGGAAAATTTCCGAAAATTTACAACTTTTATAGGAAATTTTTCAAAAATTTACTATTTTTATATTAAAATTTTCAAAAATTTACTATTTTTATAGGAAATTTTTCAAAAATTTACTAATTTTATAGAAAATTTTTCAAAAATTTACTATTTTTATAGAAAATTTTTCAAAAATTTCCAATTTTTATAGGAAATTTTTTAAAAATTTCCTATTTTTATAGGAAATTTTTTAAAAATTTCCTATTTTTATAGGAAATTTTTTAAAAATTTCCTATTTTTATAAGAAATTTTTCAAAAATTTCCAATTTTTATAGGAAATTTTTTAAAAATTTCCTATTTTTATAGGAAATTTTTCAAAAATTTCCAATTTTTATAGGAAATTTTTCATAAATTTCCAATTTTTATAGAGAATTTTTCAAAAATTTCCAATTTTTATAGGAAATTTTTCAAAAATTTCCAATTTTTATAGGAAATTTTTCAGAAATTTACTATTTTTATAGGAAATTTTTTAAAAATTTACTATTTTTATAGGAAATTTTTCAAAAATTTACTATTTTTATAGGAAATTTTTCAAAAATTTACTATTTTTATAGAAAATTTTTCTAAAATACTATTTTTTTTAATTGACTATTTATAGTTTTTAAATATTTCAGAAGTTTTTTATTGAAGCCTTTTTACAGAAACTACATCAGATTTTTGGTTTTAATTAAAAGCTTAAATTTTTTTTTATCGTTTTCATTTATTTTATTTCTTTTTATTTATATAATTAAAATTTAAAAAGTTTCTGTTTTGAATAATTACACATACAATTTCAGTAAAGTGCATCGTAAACTTACATTAGTAATCTGTATATTTTAATATAATTTTTTATCTAAAATTAAAAAAATCATATTCAAATCAAAAAAAAATAGAAACAAGCTCCAATGTAGTTTTTATTTTAATATAAATTTAAATTTTTTTAAAAAGATTTTAGTTTTAAAGATATAATGAAAAACATAACAGATAGTGAAGAAAAAGAGGAAATTTTGAAAAAAAAAAAAACTTATAAAATATTCATATAACATATTTTCAACTTATGAAAAGTGTGGTCATTTTATTTGTTTAATAAACTTATCATATTTAATTTCTTATGAATATGAATGATTTGCTTAATAACTTCTTCTATTACGGATTTTTTACAGTGATTTTACTAATTTTACGAATAATGATAAAATGATTTGAATATTAGATATTTTTTGTCTTAATTTGAAGATGGGTTGTTTAGTGCGTTATGTTCAATATAAAATTATAAGATATCAGATCTGTAAAAGAATACATTTTTTTTTATAAAAATATGAAATTTTTGAAAAATATCCTATAAAAATAGAAATTTTTGAAAAATTTCCTATGAAAATAGTAAATTTTTGAAAAATTTCCTATAAAAATAAGAAATTTTAAAAAAAATTTCCTATAAAAATAAGAAATTTTTGAAAAATTTCTCATAAAAATAAGAAGTTTTTAAAAAAATTTTCTATAAAAATAAGAAATTTTTGAAAAATTTCTCATAAAAATAAGAAATTTTTGAAAAATTTCCCATAAAAATAAGATTTTTTTTTAAATTTCCTATAAAAATAGTAAACTTTTGAAAAATTTCCTAAGAAATAGGAAATTTTTGAAAAAATTTGCTATAAAAATAGTAAATTTTTGAAAAATTTTCTATAAAAAGAGTAAATTTTTGAAAAATTTCCTATAAAAATAAAAATAGTAAATTTCTGAAAAATTTCTTATAAAAATAGTAAATTTTTGAAAAATTCCTACAAAAATAGTGAATTTTTGAAAAATTTCCTATAAAAATAGTAAATTTTTAAAAAATTTCCTATAAAAATAGTAAATTTTTAAAAAATTTCCTATAAAAATAGTAAATTTTTGAAAAATTTCCTATAAAAATACTACATTTTTGAAAAATTTCCTATAAAAATAGTAAATTTTTGAAAATTTTCCTATAAAAATAGTAAATTTTCCTATAAAAATAGTAAATAGTGGATTTTTGAAAAATTTCCTATAAAAATAGTGAATTTTTGAAAAATTTCCTATAAAAAATAATACATTTTTGAAAAATTTCCTATAAAAAAAAAAGTACATTTTTGAAAAATTTCCTATAAAAATAGTACATTTTTGAAAAATTTCCTACAAAAATAGTAAATTTTGGAAAAATTTCCTATAAAAATAGTAAATTTTGGAAAAATTTCCTATAAAAATAGTAAATTTTTGAAAAATTTCCTATAAAAATAGTAAATTTTTGAAAAATTTCCTATAAAAATAGTAAATTTTTGAAAAATTTCCTATAAAAATAGTAAATTTTTGAAAAAATTTCCTATAAAAATAGTAAATTTTTGAAAAATTTCTTATAAAAATAGTAAATTTTTGAAAAAATTTCTATAAAAATAGTAAATTTTTGAAAAATTTCCTATAAAAATAGTAAATTTTTGAAAAATTTCCTATAAAAATAGTAAATTTTTGAAAAATTTCCTATAAAATAGAAAAATTTTGAAAAATTTCCTATAAAAATAGTAAATTTTTGAAAAATGTCCTAAAAAAAATTTTCAAAAAATTATTTTAAATAACCAATTTTTTAAAAACTTCCTATAAATAGTCAATTTGAAATCGAAAATAAATCATTCAATCACAGATCTGTAATACATATGGATTTTGGGATTAATTCGAATTTTTTTGAAGATATAAGAACACAAGAATTTAAATATTCCGATTAGTTGAGTTTCAGTATTTAAAATTTTTGTTACAATTTTTTTTAATTTAAAAATCTTATTTCAAAAATTTGTTACTTAATTAAATTGCCGAAAAATCGTCTTGAAAATTGAATCAAAATAGATTATAAAATCAATTAGTTAATAAAAAAAATGTTTTAGTAAATTCAAAAAAATCAAAATTAAATTATTATGCTAGTTCTCTTTTGTATTGAAATATGATTAAAAAATTTGCAAATAAGAAATTAAGAATTATAGATCGTATTCAAAAATCTTACTTTTTTTTAATTTCTAGTGCATTTTTAAAGTGTTTTTTTGCAAGTTAAATAATTTTGTTTTTAAAATAAAATGTTAATTTTTATTTTTTACATATATAAAAAGAAAAGCGAAACAAAAATAGAATTAAAGTTAAAAATAAGCAATTTACTGTTTTTTTAAGATTTCTAATTTTACTACAAGATTTACCCCTCCTTTTGGAAACAAGAAAAAAAAACAATGTAATACCCCAACGTCTCATGAAGTTGCTTTAACGCTTTTATAATATTTCATCTCTAACTAAATCTTGTACTAGTTGCTGTACCTGCTGGCGACGTCTTTCCAATTCGGCCTGTTCCACAATATTGGCTATGGGCACATTTTCTATTTCCTCTTGTTCTCGGGCCGCTGCTGCTGCATCTGCAGCATCTTGCTGTTTCTTACGATGCTCATAGTTGACCAAACGTTGTCCCACTAAATACTTGTCCACTTTAATGGCTACATATAGCTTTTTGAATTGGCGTATTTGGAAACATACCAAACCAATGGCTCCAATAACCGAAAAGAATACGGGATATACAAAGTGTGCTATCTCTAATTGGACCCAGGGATCTTTAAAGAATGTAGGTAGTATGGAATGAGCCAAAACGTAAGGTATGGCTAAAGCAAGACCAAAACAGGTAATGACTGGAGTGGCCAATTCACTGATTAAGAACTTCAGGTCAATATCTCGGAGACCATCACGATAGGCTCTTTCTAAAGCTCTTTTTAAATGCCAATCAGGACCCATTAAAGTTAAAGCAATGGCTATTTTCGTATACAAGACACCCAAGGCCCAATCTTGCCAAATGAAATAGATGGGAGTTTGTCTTATGCCTACACGCACTGGTATAACCACCACCAATTCTAGTAACATGCCAAATAGAAGAGGTATGACTCCCAACATTAAAACAATAATCAAGACGGGCAGAGCATAGGATGCTCCCACTTTAAGCCATTGTTTTATTTTATCCATAACAGCGGCTCTTCCTTGAGGTAAAAGAGTTACAGCTATAGCTATGCCTCGAGTTATCATCCAGCATAAATAGGTTCCCAATGCAGCTGTATACAATTCATGTGGTCTGGGTGTTACCTCTGAGCTTTGCACTACCACCTGTGTCGTTATGCTGCCCACCGACCACAAAGACATTACCTGACGTCCTATCCACACGGGAACTGTAAGTGTTAAAAGCGAGGCCACCACCAATGAAATACACATAAAAAATATCAAACCACATAGTCTTATAGGGAATATCGATGGTTTTTCGTAAGGTTGAAAGGCCACCGGTACATCACGATGTATTATGGCATGATGTACAGCCGCCAAGTTGCGTTCAGCTTGTGGTATTGGCGGAGGAGGAGGTGGTGGCGGAGGTGCTTGAGGTTGGGCCTGTATTATGTTTTGGACAGCTTGTGGTTGGGCCTCTTCTCCCTGGTTTGGTTCTATGTTCTCAGCTTGTTCATTTTCATTATTATGTTCTTGTTCAAGATTTTCATTATTTTCAGCTGGATTTTCAGCATTGTTATTATTATTGTAAATATTGGCTTGTTGGTTGGTGGGTTCTGGCTGATCATTGCTCAAGAGATAGCTGCGTATACCCAAAATCCATGAAACGCAAATACACCAGATTCGTAAAAGTTTTTTAAGCCAAACGCGTGTGTGAGACTGTTCAAAGAAACCTGGCAATATAATCTAGAGTATGAGAAAAATAATAAAATGTTTAATATTTATATACTTTCAAAATATCTGTTATCTTACCTGCAATAGTAAAAGCTGCAGACTTAATTCATTCACCTCAGAATCGCCAGATAAAGTATAAGGTAAAAATGTAGGCCAAATAGTTTTTAATATACGTATAGGCATCCAGAGCATTAGCAAAACAACGGAACCAAAAATCATAGCCGAGGAGATTAAGCGACGAACATGTCTTAGTATAGGAAGATGTATCATTTCCTATTAATAAAAAAATATGAATTTTAAACTCAAATAAATTAAGAAATTAAAGCAACCTACCTGAATGGGACTGAAATCGGGATCATTTAAATTTCTTAAAAACCATAAAACCCCAGGACGTAGTACTTCTCTTAATAAGGAAATAAAGGCAGCAAAATAATAAACATAAACCATGCCAAACATCCAATGGACAAATAGTGAAGTACCGGGAGCGGCAGTAAAACTGGCCTTGCGATCTTTCAGACTAAATTTTAAAGCAGATAATTGAAAATAAATAGTAGTTTAAGGTTAAATGCAAAAAAAAAAAAAAAAAAAAAAAAAAACTTACGTAGCATCAAATAAAGGCAATGAGCAAATGTCTAACCACCAGCCACAGACCAAAGGTAGAACTCCTATCTCTACCACCGAAAGCAATGATACTTTTACCACAATATAGCATAAGCCCAATAAACTGCGTAATCGTCTTACATGTAAAACTCTTGCCAAAAAATGTAGAACTACTAGAATATGACCAATAAAGCAATAACCAAATAGTGTGGTTATCAGGCCATGGAAATGTAACAAAGGCTTGTCTTCGTTTAAGAGGTTCATCGATTGCAATATAAAGTGACCCATACAGTAGGGACAGAAGGCGAAAGCAAAAATCAACATGGTGTTAAGAGAAATAATCCAAAAAACATGCTCAAGAAATACCAAAGAACCATCCAAGCCCAACAAACGTTCCCAGGTAAGCTCTTCAGCAGCACGATCAAATTCCATGGGGTTCCAATTTGGTTCATCGTTGTCATTATCAGCGGCATTCGCGGCATTATTGTTGGCATTATTATTAGCAGCTCCTCCAGCTAAGGCTGGTGGTAATTGGGGACCAAATTCTAAGGGAGGATCTCCTTCGTTTTCTGCTGGATCTGCTACAGCAGGAGCATTATTGTTCATAGGCTCAACTACGGGAGCTTCGTTATTGTTATCAATGACTGCGGCTGCAGGGGGTTCTTCGTTATTTTGATCATTTAATAGGGGCACTTCTTCAGCGGGAATAGCTTCTTCCAAAATATTTCCCAGACCCACATTCTCTACCACAGCATTTGCATCTCCTGCGGCTGCTGCTACACCACCATCTCCGTCAAACTGGGCAGCTAAGGGTATGAGATCGACATCGTCATCACCATCATTATTTCCCCCACCATCAGCACCACCAACGGCAGGGGCATCATCACGTTCCAACCAATCAGGACCACCACCCAGCAATATTTGCTCCCTTAGCCATACTAAACCAATAAACGATAGCAAGGTACAGGTCACGACAAAACAACCACGAAAAACATCCGAAGCCAAATTTTCTGTTGAAAATATATCAAAGGGCAACGTCATGATCATATCGAAAGACGAAGCTCGAAACAAATAACGATACGTGCGATAGGCTGACAATGGAACTATTACAAACCAGGCCAAACCCACCAGAGTGTAATGAGCCCAAGATTTGGCCCCCTTCATTATGGCCGATATTAGACCACCAGCCACATCTCGTAATGGAAGCACACGGGGCATATCAGGTGAATATATAGGTTGAAAACTAAAGCGATGACCACATAGTTCACAATATTCCTTATGCGAATAACGCATCCATTGCATTAAACAATCCTGATGTATATATTTTATGCTGCCCGTGCACACGCATGGATAGAACAGAGGACGATCCGATTGAGCCTCACATCGACAAACGCGACAAATGTCGCCTTGTGACAAATCATCCATTGTTTATAGGAAAAAAGCTTTTGCACTTTTCTTAGAGATCGTTAATTATTCATTAGGATTTTTTTTACTAAAATATCCCTTTCACTTTTTATTTTGCTAAGAACGCGTTCTACTTGAATATTTTTTATATTTTTTTGTAAAAATTTCTTCTCTATTATTTTTTTTTTCTTCCTTTATTAATTGCAACACGTCAATTTATCAGCCAGCTGGTTTTTTCTCACGTATTGTTGTTGTTTTTTTATTGCTATTTTCAAGAACTGTCAAAGTAAAATTGTTTTTGGTTTCGCTTTACTTTAGTTAATTTGCGTAATATTTTAATTGAATTTGGTTGGATGCTGTAAACAGAATAATTATGTTTGAATAACTTTTAATATATTATAACGTATATTTTTAATTGCATATATATTATCAAATTAATAACACAGTTTTACATTTCTTTTTTATTTTGTAATTTACTTAGAATGTTTTGTTGTGTTGATAGAGTTGCCAGTTGTATTTTGCAGACATCAGTCTTATTTAACGTTGCCACACTCACATAGCATTTTGCCGTTATTCAAGCGGCTTGTCTGATTGAACAACCATATTTTTTATGGTCAAGCAATCAGAAATGGGGAAGCTGGATCATATATACAACATTTTCACCAATAATTTTCTTAAAAAAATGTTGTTTTATTTTTTTTTTATATAAAAATATCAGTTTCAATATAAAATTTCTCGGTATAAAATTTTTTTAATAGAAATATTTTTGATATACAAATTTTTTTAACACAAAATTTATAGTGACTTGTCGAAACAGATCTGAACCATGTCTTCTTTTACATTATTTTGATTTTTTTATGATTTTACATATAATAATAACACATACAAAACAAATTTAAAAATAACATCAAACAAAAATTATGAAAATAGAAAACAAGATTTTGTTCTTGACTTTTTCTCGTTTGCCTATAAACCAGGGATGAAAAATGGCTTTCTTGATTTTTTGCCAAATATGAAAATAAAATGTACTTTTTAAATCATGATGGTAACATTTTTTATACAGAAAGAATTATATTAAAAATTAAACATGTCGGCTTCAAATCCAAAATCGATTAAAGTTTAACAATTGAAGTTCATAATAAAATTTCTTTTAAAAAATTTTTGTAAGACATGGGTTTCTAGTAATGAAAATGTGTATTAATATCTTAAATTGAAAAAATCAAGTAATTTAAATGGTCTTATATTCACTTTTACAACATCAATTGTGCAGAAATTAATCAAATTATAAAATTTTATATACAAATAAGACATTAATATACTTATGTACTATGAACGATTGTCAACATTTTTAAGATTTTGTAATGCTAAGAAAAATATCTTGTCAAGCTTGTCAAGGGATATTAAAATGATTTTTAAATGAAGAAATTGAATGGGAGGTATGGTCGAATACGAAGCATTTCAACAAAATACGATACAGTCACTTACAGTGATTCTTAGCTTATTATTGCTTAAGTTCTCTGAAATTCCTGTAGTAAGTACCAGAAATAATCAACCTATTTAACTCAATTTACACAATTGCACCATATTTGCCATCCCTGCTACAAACAAAAAATTGTGCTTTTAATTCATAAAAAAAAATAATTTATAATGTCATTGTGAAAATTTCCTCAAGTGTAGAATGTGTAAATAAAATATGAACTTGTTATCAAGCTAAAACATTCAAGCGTTTTTTTTTTTTACGTCTCAATTGTCATCACTGCATTTTCAAACACATTTTTGCGCCTTTCTATATTTTCTTTTGCTTTGGCATTTGTTGGACAATTTTTGCAGATATCAAATAAACAAGAAATTTTACGGAAAATTTTAATAAAATTTATGAAAACTTTTTAGAAAATAACTAATAAATATGCCGAGTAATGTGAAAGTGCCGCTGGAATGGAAAAAACGTGTTAAAAAAGAATATATTAAAATAAGACAGCAAAAACGCTACAAAAGAGCCGACGAAATAAAGGATGCTTGGATCAAGAATTGGTGAGACACTAAGTCGAAATATGTACCATAATTTGTTTTTATTTATTTTTTTTTTTTTTAATAACTTAGGGATGAGCATAATTACAATGTACAGGACTTGTATTGTGAACCTAAGGTTTGGCAGGTCCAACCCTATGATCCGCCTCATGTGGATTGCGTTAAAAGAGCAGAGGTGACAATGTACAATGGTTCTGGTGCACAGCAGGTTCCCATATGTGTCATAAATGCTGTTACACCCATACCCACAATGTACACATGGGCGCCCACACAACAGAACTTTATGGTTGAAGATGAGACCGTTTTGCATAATATTCCCTATATGGGTGATGAAGTTCTCGATAAGGATGGTAAATTTATCGAGGAACTAATTAAGAACTATGATGGTAAAGTTCATGGCGATAAGGATCCCTCTTTCATGGATGATGCAATATTTGTAGAATTGGTACATGCTTTGATGCGTACATATCCTAAGGAAATTGAAGAAATTACGGGAGTGCCTTTGAAAATAGAGGCTATTAAAGAGGATAAGGAAACTAACAAGGGTAAGATAAAGAATGATGAAAAGGATAAAAAAGAGAACGATGATAATGGTGAAAAGGATAAAAAGGAGAACGATGACAGTGGTGAAAAGGATAAAGAAGATCAAAAAGCAGAAGGGAGTAGCAGTACTGCTGATGAAGAAAAACTGGAAAGGGTGATTGACGAAAAGGATGAAAAGCTGAATGAGTTTAAAGATGAAAAGTCCGAAACAAAAATGGGTGAAGACAAGCTAGACCTCGTTAAGGAGAAAATGCCATTTCCACCACCTATCATTTTCCAGGCAGTAAGTTCGAATTTTCCAGATAAAGGCACGGCACAGGAGTTAAAGGAGAAGTAAGTACACAAAATTGTATAGAACTAAATATTTACTCCTTTGGTTTATATCCATTTTTGGGTAAGAGCCATTATTCGACTAGTGAAGATTTAAGTGCATGCCTCTGAGGTGTTTTAAACTATATGGAATTCAAATTAGAATCAAAGAAATTATCATTAAATCTTCTTCGTTAAGCTCCGTATATGTGCGTTACAAACGAACTGTTTGGTGCTAATAAATTATAGTCGATTTAGGTTAGGTTTGAAAAACTTTTCCAAAATTAATGACACATCCACACGATGCCCTTTTGGTACATTGTGATTCTTACTTGATAATAAAAGAGAGCTAGAAAAATATTTATGTACGGAATAGATTTGATATCAGTGGTGGAGGTAAACAGTTAGTTTTACAACACAAAGGTAGACTCTTATCTTCTAAAAATTATTCTACTAAGACCTAGCAACTTCGTTGTCTTCGACGTCACAATGACCAGGAACGCGATAAATCTATTAGAGCTTATCTACAGTTTTTTACTAATTTGGAAGTGATGCTTTATCCTTGCTGGTGTTGAAAAGCAATCTAACTGTCGACGTAGATGGTTACCTGACTATTTTCGGTAATGGTGTTTAGAAATATCTCGGTGGCTTTCCATTTGAAAAAGATTTCTGCCTGGAACACATCACATTCCGATATCCATCTTAGAACCATCAGTGAGGATAGTTTTGCCTTAAAAAAGCGATGTATGATACTTACAGATGGTCCTATCTGGAATTACGACCTCTGGTTCTGCGCTAGATAGTATTTAATTGATTTACTATAATCCTTTATTATTTATTTATTTTACTTACTTACTTTACTTAAATGGCCTGTAATTACAACCTGTTTAGGTCAAAGGCCGAGCATATTTTAGAATTCCAAGCGCCTCTATCTTGCGCGCATATTCTCCAATTTCGTACACCAAGTTTCAAAAGATTTTCTTCTACTTGGTCTTTCCATCGAAGTTTTGGACGCCCTCTTCTACGCGTTCCCTCTGGATCATTATCGAAGACTTTTCTTGCCGGAGTATTTTCATCCATTCGCACAACATGTCCTAGCCAACACAGACGCTGTTGCTTAATGTGTTTTACTATGTCGATGTCAGCGTATAACTCATACAGCTCATGGTTCATTCGATGTCGATACTCATTGTTGACGCAGACTGGTCCAAAGATTCTTCGTAGAATTTTCCTCTCAAATACTCCAAGGATAGCTTCATCTGTCTGTGCAAGTGCCCATGATTCAGCACCATACAATAACACGGGTAGTATGAGCGTTTTATAGAGCGTGATTTTAGTTCTTACAGAAAGGACTTTATTTTAAAGATCAAAATAAATCGTTTAATCTGTTCGTATTTTTTTATCATGTCGTACCCAAGCATCAATTTTTTTTGGTTTTTCAGAAACATCTACATCGCTATTGGAACATCTTCATCAATTTGTCCATTGCCTTTTTCTCAAAACTATGATATTGAAAACTATAAAACCACTTCGCTGCTTTATTACTTGCCTTAATCTCCATATTATTAATCCTAATTTTATTTCCCTATACGCAGATACATTGAGCTTACCGAACATCAAGATCCTGAACGTCCCCAAGAATGTACACCCAATATAGATGGTGAAAAAGCTGAAAGCGTTTCCCGTGAGAGAACTTTACACTCATTCCATACCCTATTCTGTAGACGCTGTTTTAAATATGATTGTTTCTTGCATCGTAAGTATTTAAAAGATATTTGTCTTTTCTTTTACCTCAATTATTAAATTATAATACTATTTTTTATCTTTTCCAAATTGGTAAAAAAAAATAATTTTTAATTAATTTAATGCCGTTGCAATAAAAATTTCAATTCATTAAAATTGTTTACAAAAAAAAAATTGCTACAAATTTAGGTCATCCAACTCACGGTGAGTTGTAGCTGTTGTTCTATGTTTTCTTATTGAATGTTGCTACACATCATGACCACCCATTTTCAACCATATTTGATGTTTTCATTCAGAGTTTCAGGCATTTGTTTTTTATTAACCAATTCAGAAAAAAGTGTAAAAGACATCCTTAACTCTTCTTTATACCAGTTAACTCTAAGCGCAAATTTCATTTTAGCATACATCTTATCTTCTCTTTTTGGTTTAAACATTATTAAAATTTGAATATAATTTTCCAAATTTAACTTTTAACTAGAGTAATGGGAAAGTTGTGTGTTTGTATGATTTGAAATCCTTTCCCTCCTTAAACTAAATTGGCATTATATCTATTATGTATGTGCAATGTTATGGTTTTTATTAATTACAAAAGATATCTCCATACTGCTTAGCACTAGTTAAACAATTCAAGACATTAAAATGTTTTAATGTTACTCTAATCATTCTCAAACAAAATCAATCAATCAACCAAATAACAAATTCAATGGCATTTTTATAATAATCATCAAAACTTAAATAATTTGAAATTTACATGAATGAAATTATTTCTTACAAAAAAAATTTTCTATCATAGGACTTCAAGTAGGACATGCTGGTCCGAACTTACAAAAGCGACGTTTTCCCGAAATTAAACCTTTTACGGAACCCTGTAGTAGCAATTGTTATATGTTGCTGGTAAGAAAATATTCTAAAAGTGAAAAAAACCATAAGATTTCAATAGATTTATTTTTTTTTCAAATTAGGATGGTATGAAAGAAAAACTTGCTGCTGACAGTAAAACTCCTCCCATCGATTCATGCAATGAAGCCAGTTCTGAGGACAGTAATGACAGTAACAGCCAATTTAGTAACAAAGAGTTTAATAAAGATCAAACAAATGAGAATGGAACGGTTTCAAGTGCAGCCTCTGCAGAAATAAGCTCGATAATGGGTATGTATTTAAACAAGTTATTAGAACTTATCATAGAATTTCTTTTACAAAACAGCTGGAATGATGAATACTTCAAATGCCAAATGTGATTGGACTGGGGCAGATCAATCTTTGTTTCGCACTTTACATAAAGTGTATTTGAAAAATTACTGCGCCATAGCACAGACCATGTTAACTAAGACATGCCAACAGGTAAATTAAATAACAAAATGTGTTGAAAAAAAGTTCAGTTATAAGGTTCATGATGAGGGTTAAGCAATCTTTAGGAACGAATTGTTAAACCTATCAGAACTAAGATTTTTCTAAATATAAAAGAGTATTATTTGTGTTTAGTTAATTTTTAACTGAATTTTTTTTATTATACATATTTTTTTAAATTTTATAAATTTTGAAAACGTCTTGTATTCAGGTTTATGAATTTGCTCAAAAAGAGGCGGCAGAATTTAGTATTGAAGAGCTGCGCCAAGATTATACCCCACCACGCAAGAAGAAAAAGAAGCAACGTTTGTGGTCTTTACATTGTCGCAAGATACAATTGAAAAAAGATTCCACCTCGAATCATGTTTACAACTATACACCCTGCGATCATCCGGGTCCATGCGATATGAATTGTTCTTGCATACAAACGCAGAACTTTTGTGAAAAGTTTTGTAATTGCAGCAGTGATTGTCAGAATCGTTTTCCCGGATGTCGTTGCAAGGCTCAGTGCAACACTAAACAATGTCCTTGTTATTTGGCAGTACGTGAGTGTGATCCGGATTTGTGTCAGGCTTGTGGTGCGGATCAATTTAAACTTACAAAAATTACTTGTAAAAATGTTTGTGTACAAAGAGGTTTACGTAAGTATTTTGAGTTGTTAAAAATCTTGTATGAAAATTAAATTGATTGCTTATTATAGACAAACACTTGCTAATGGCTCCCTCAGATGTGGCTGGTTGGGGTATCTTCCTCAAGGAGGGTGCTCAAAAGAATGAATTCATTTCCGAATATTGCGGTGAAATTATCTCCCAAGATGAAGCAGATCGACGCGGCAAGGTCTATGACAAATATATGTGCTCTTTCCTCTTCAATTTGAATAACGATTTTGTTGTGGATGCCACACGTAAAGGCAATAAAATACGTTTCGCTAATCATTCCATCAATCCGAATTGTTATGCCAAAGTTATGATGGTCACTGGCGATCATCGTATTGGTATATTTGCTAAACGTGCTATACAGCCGGGTGAAGAACTCTTCTTCGACTACAGATATGGTCCCACAGAACAGTTAAAGTTTGTGGGCATAGAACGAGAAATGGAAATTGTTTAAATTCTTTTTTTACGAATATATTATATATTTTGTCTCTTAACTATTTTTAACTTTAGTGTATAAAATATTGAATAAAACTCTAAACTACATACTCCAAATTCAAATACTTTTTGCTACATTAGCTATAATTGGTTTTGGTCTAGATTTAAATATTAATTTCTTGGTTATAACCGCCTGTACAGTGTATTCACTTTTTTGCCTGGATTTATTTTCCAGGGCCACCGTATTATCGAGCAGTGTACGATCAACTGTTTTGTTCATAATGCTGGCATTTAAATTTCCAATTGTTTGGTCTATCAAATGTTCGCCTTCATTAGTTTTAGACTTTTCCAAAACAGCAAAGGGCTTTTCAAGCTTCTGTTCTCTGCCCTGTAGAATGTGATGACCGATAATTAAAATCTGTATAAGATGTAGAAAAAATTTCTTAATTTTGAATATTTTAAATATTTAATAAAACTTACAGGCTGTCCATATTTATTGTAGTAGAGATCTCCCACAAATTGATCATGCATATCTTCGTTAGATCGTACCTCTAGATCTCCTTGCAGCTCGAGAATAGCCCATTCTTTTAAGCCTGCCGAGGTTGTGCTAAAAATAAGAAGGGGTAAAAGGTGACTTGTGATACATCAGTCTATAAACTTATTGAAAAAAATGTTCTTTCTCTCAGTTATGTGACGTTTGACTCTTATCTAAGAAAGAGCCTTTCTAAGAGTCTAACAAAGACAATGAAAAACACTTATTTAATTAATTTTCAATATATAATATATTTATTTGTAGTATAATTAATAAAATAAAGCATTACATGCATAATTATCTCTTTAAACACCTCTGAATTTCTTAAACAGAGGATGTACATTTCCGGAATTCTTTTTGCGATGTTCATAGTAAATGGCATCATCACCACCCGACATTGAACTTAAGCCGCCACGTTTCATGCCACCAGAACCACCAGGACGATAACCTGGCTCTCCGGGAATTTTCTCATCTTCACAATCCAAATCAGAAGCAGATAAGACTTGATGCAGCAATTGTGACTGTTCTTCGCGGGTTTTGTAAAACAAATCCGGATCTGTATCCATGCCACTTAAATGTGTGATAACCTTATAACTGTAACCTTGATTAACCAAGAAACGTTGAC
Organism: Stomorhina lunata; assembly: GCA_933228675.1. NCBI lineage: Eukaryota > Metazoa > Arthropoda > Insecta > Diptera > Rhiniidae > Stomorhina > Stomorhina lunata. The sequence continues at coordinate 35,973,502 of OW121742.1, read as the reverse complement.
GTTTACGAGAATAACTCATTTCCATGGTGTCCTGAGATACGAGAGTATAGAAGAAAGCATTATATTCCTCAGCTATGGCACCTTTTTTGGCACGCAAAATACGACCTAAACGCTGAGCCTCCTGACGACGAGAACCACCATGGGAAGAAATCTGTATAAGAACATTGGCCTCGGGCAAATCGAAACTAGTATCGGCCACTTTTGATACAAAAATGGTATTAACTTTTTGATTAAATTTGAAATTTTGCAGAATTTGAATACGTTCATTCTGTGAGGTAGGGCCGTAAATGAAAGGTTTATTCATTTTAATGGCATAGTGTTTCAAGGCAAACACGTTATCAGAGAAAACAATAGTTTTGTCACCTCTTTTCTCGTGGTATTTGATAAGGAACTGACAGCTACGAAATTTGGATGGATTCATGACATACAGCAACATTTTCTTGGACGTTTTGGCAGTTAAATATTCTCTATAGAATTCTGGGGACATTGGACACCAAACTTCAGCACACTGTACACGAGCAATAAATCCCTTTTTCTGCAGTTCCAACCAATTGGCTTCGTATAATTTAGGACCAATAAGAAAATTTAAATCTGCAATTTTGTCATCTTCGCGCAACAATGTGGCGGTTAAACCAAGTTTACAATGTGACTGCACTATAGTTAAAACACGACGAAACATTTTTGCCGGTATAGTGTGTACTTCATCCAAAACCATTATGCCCCATTCCTGTTCCTGCAGCCAACGCATAGTTTGTTCTGCTTCCCAAGAACGTTTTTGGGTATGTGTTATCATAGAATAGGTTGTAACAAGAATGCCACAACCCATGGGTTTATCTTTGGCCTCGGAAGTGAAACGACAAATCATGCTGTCATCGGCGGTAGACCACATTTTAAATTGTTGTTTCCACTGTTCGACTGAAACACCACTGTTGCACAAAACCAAAGCACGCTTACGTACCGTACAACAAGCAGTCACACCAACCAAAGATTTACCTATGGATAAATATGATTGTGATTATTAAAATGTTGAGTAATGCGCCTGATAATTATACATACCTGCACCACAAGGCAATACAATAACACCCGATCTGGCACGTCCATTACCAAACATTTTACGTAAACTTTTCTCCTGATAGGGTCTCAAAACAGCAGCTGGTTTCAAATCAATATTAATATCTGGATTATTTGTATCATTACGAAAATCATACTCTGCCAGCAGAGGATGTTCAATTTCAATGCAACGTTTTTGTATGACTTCAATCTTTTCTTGGCTAACCTCAAATGATACGGTTTTTAAATTGGCCTCATCTTCGTCCTCTTCTTCGTTGTCAATTTTGTCATAGAAATTAGTAATATCATCGGGCACAGTCGTCGTTCCATCAGCATTTACAGTACCACTAGCATTTGGATCCGCTTTTCCATCTTTCAATGTTCCATCGGGTAATTTTGTACCAAACTGTGTAATGGCTTTACCCTCCAACGTACCCTGTATAAGTGTATCGCCCTCTTCCCGCTTCAAACGACACGTTTGTATAACAGGATCTTTGAGTAACTTTTGTAAGACATCCGGATGTGGTGATTCAATAAAATAGCGATTGTGTTTCAAAACAAGTTTAACTTTTCCATAAGATAATGTGCACAGTTTTATGAATTCTACAATACCTTCGGGGATACTAGTTTTACTTAATCTCTTCAAATACTCCACAATATCGTGAGTCTGTAAGCCCACCGAAACAGCGGCGTATAAACTGTAAGCCGTTAATTTATATTCATGTATATGTTCGGGGCGACACACAGGCTCGGAAATGGCAATTAGAAAATCATGGGCATGTTTATAGACAGGAGAAAATGACTCCAGAAATATGTGTCCATTTGGTGCCACCCACAAGGGACGATTGGCATGGTCCTGTTTTAATTCCATTTGTGAACGGTAATCTTTGGCACCATATTCATCGGTATTAATACCATCGTCATTAGTTTCAGCATTTTTTGAAGCTGCTCCCGGTATTCCATCAGATTCACTAACATCTAAGGTTTCGTTGTCGTCAACAAGTTGTGTATAGGCTTCATCTTCAGCACGTCTTTTTTTACCTTTATTTAATAAAAAGTTATTTATGTCTTATGGTGTTATATTATTATAACTTACCAAATTTATCTCCACCGAATTTATCTTTTTTAGATTTTTTTGGTGGACCCATTTTTAAAATTTCATTAAATTTTCACAGTTATATGAAATTCGGCAAAAGCCCAAAAAATTGTTTATTTATTCCAGAGTTGGAAAGCTTGCACTCAAAATATTTGACGGAACGTCATATGTTACTTTACATGTGTTCGAGGTATATTACAACAGTGTTGCCAGATAAATACTTTTTTGGAAAGTAGGGAAAACTGTTTCAGAAATGCTTTTTATTGGTTTCGATTAAAGATTTTTCATTTTTATGAATCATAATCTTTTATAAAAAATATTTTTTTTTATTAAAGAAATTAGTAAAAAATTAATGTTTAACATAAAATTGTAAGTTATCTTTATGGACCGATTTCAAATTTATTGCAGTCATTTTCGTTTGAATAAGCAATATTTCTGATGAGTTGTATTAAAATAAAATATAAAATACAGCCAAAATCTCAATTAAAGTAAATCAGTCATGTGGGATGTAGCCGAAATTTTAATATTATTAATTATTATTAGAAGAAATGAATCTGCCAAATTTGATCAAATTATTCTCGAAAATATCTCAAGAAGTGATTCTGAGTCAATCGGTACATTAGTCTAAGACCAATATTTATTTTCTTTACAAACACCGTGTAGAGATTACAAAATGATTTTTAAAGATTTAGTTACATATTTATTTTTATTGTTAACTCATTTTTTTTTTCTCCAAGGCCTTTTTCTAAGATGATACTAATTTTGTTCTCCAAATTTTTGCTTTTATGCGGTTTTTTTATTTTTTTTAATCAGAATTCTTCCTTTTTTTATAAAAACTCCGATTTTTCATCATAAAAATAAAATATTTTTTTACCAAAAATTTCCCTTTATACTAAAAATGTAAAAAAAATTATTGATTGCATTTAAAAACTTGTGTTTTAAATATATGTATATTTAAATCATAATTTAATCAAAACAAAAAAAATTCTAGATGTCAGCTTTTCAAAAATTGCGGCCTTACTTAAAACTTTAACTCTTGAGTCTTTAGGAAAATTTCAATCTTTCACCAAAAATTTTATGTCGAAAAACAGTTACTCCTAAACATCCAGGGTTTCTACAATAATTTAATATGGTAACACTAGCTATGATTATAAAAATAAAAATTTAAGCCACGACAAAAGCAATGCGAATGGAAATCAAATGAACTTACGTTTTTATCAATACTGGCATTTTGTTACAATCAAAGCAACAGTTACTTTTAATATTATATTATTTTGTAATTTTATTAAATGATAATTTCACTAAAACTGTCCAAGAAAACTACGATTAAACAATTCCGGCGCTTTTTTGTTGACACTCAACATATGATGGTATTGTCGTAGTTGGATACTACAAATTGCAATAAAAGGTAGGAAATATGTTTTGCTACCATTTTATACAATGCTGCGCCACCACACAGCTGACCAATAAATAAATAATTAAAAAATAATCGCGATTATAGTTTGGTTAAAAGCTAATTATTATTAATTAAAAGTTTAAGAAAAGTGAAAATAAATTATGTCTAGTCGATGGTATCCCATTTATCAACGCGGTAATCCACAGCTGCGTGTTTTTCTACCCAATTTCTGGATGAAATTAATACGGCCACTTGAGGAACAACCAAAAAATGTCGCCACATTTTCAGTGTCAATGGAAATGACCAAATACGATGTGAAAAATTATCTAGAGAAAATTTACAAAATTCCCGTGGTAGATGTACGCACACGCATTGAACTGGGTTCAACCAAGAGAGACACTACCTATGGTTATGTGACCAAAAATGAGGATGTGAAAATAGCTTATGTAACTATGGTGAGTTTTTGGTGGACTAAAGGATATATGGTAATTTGATGATCATTAACTTTTCAAACTTTTAGCCAAAAACAGTTGAATTTACTTTCCCTGATTTGTTCTCTAAGAAGGAAGAAACTAAAAAGTCAGACGAAAAGGCATTGGATGATTCGAAAAAAGGTTTTAGAGATTTTCTTGAACGTAATAAAAAGAGACCGGGTACACCGGGATGGTATTCTATTTAGTTATATTGATTAATGTTAAAATTTTTAAATAAAATAAGAATATTTCCTTAATAATTGTTGTTATTGGAGATTAAGACTAGGGAGTTGAACAACTTTAACTCTTTGAGTCAATAATTCTATAAGGATAGAATTAAGAATGGTTGAAAACAGTAAAAGTTCTACAGATTATCATGAGGACGGAGAACATTTACATACTTGAATGACCTATATTTACAACCTGTTAAGGTCAAAATCCGAGCATCTTTTAGAATTCCATGCGCTTCGATCTTCAATTTCGTAGGCCAATCATTGAAAGATTTCGACGTCCTAACCCGCATTTTTATTGTTCTCATGGAAGAACTCTCGGCACTTGTTACAACGAGGATGCCAGTTTCCACAGTTGATAAGAGGAATGCACCAAGACAAGTCTGTGGGGTTATTGCGTATCTCGATTCGAAAATAAAACTGTTCGAATTTGTATTCTTAAAGCATTGTGTTCGAAAATAATTTCTTTCGAATCGAAATACGCAGCCTAGGGGGCTTGTCAAATTACACCAATCAGAACCGTTGCTTGGTATCCAACATCACCTACATCATGGAGAGCACTTGATAGAAAGAAATTAAGTCCAACCTCAGTAATTCGAGAATGGTTCGCTGTCATCACCAGTTCCGCAAAAGCCTATTAACACGACATTCATAAAATAACCTGTAATATCTAAATTGGGGTCATCTCTATGAATGTTTTGCAAAGCTAAGATGACAAGCTTCAATTTTAATCGTGAAGGTTAGGTCTGATATGCCTGAGTAGACCCAACTGTATATTAAGCCAGAAAGACTCGTTTTCCTCTCCAAATTCATTTCGTTCTCTCTAATAGGTTTTTTAAAACCTACTAAATGGCATTCTTAAAACACCCTGCAGTCTCTGAAATGAGTACAATATTCGAGCAATATCATATAGAGGTACGCTCTAAAGAATCGTAAGGATCACGACTAATTAGATTCAGGAGAGACTTCAGCTAAACTTACTGCTTTTCTCGTCAGATTCAACTAGAGAAAGAGGCTGTGCGTTTGTGCAAACTATATTTAATTTTTTTACACTGCAACTGGCGGCAAAAACTATAATAATAGTAATGGACATAGCCTTGTGGTACACCATAGCAGATCTTGGAACTCGTTTCATAATATCTTAATTAAACAAATTAATAGTTTTTAAGTTTTAGTTCAAAATATTACAATTTAACCGCCTGCCCATGCAAATGAAAATAAATGTTATTTTAATTTGCACTTACATGGATAGTAAGATTTTTATAAAATACAAGTAACGGCAAAATCTAAAATTCATAGAATATTAAAGCTCGAATCAAGAATAAAAACTGTAATCATTTTTTTGGAAATTATAATTGTACGTCTGCTTCTGAAACACATAACTCTTATTTATTTTCTTCAACTGTTTTGTCAATCCAAGCTCTAAGTTTGTCAGAATCCTGCAGACCTACCATACGATTAATAACTTTTCCATCTTTCATTGCCATTAAAACGGGTACAGCGGCAACATCATAATCCAAAGCCAATTCGCTATGTTCATCAATGTCTACTTTAGCTAGCTTGACCGCACCACCTTTTTCACCCACAATGGTTTCCAAACGGGGTGTAAGCATTTTGCAGGGATTGCACCAACTACAAAAACAAACAAGACATTATATAATCACATGCGAATTTCATCATTATCACATATTTACAAGATTTTAAAACTTACGTAGCAAAGAAATCCACTATAACAACTTTATCACTTTTTTTGACTTTATTCTCGAAATCTGCAGAACTTTGTACATTGAAAATCTCGTTTCTTGCGAGACTTGTGGCCACGGACCTTTGGGCCAACAATTGAAGACAAACTTTTTGTGGGGCTTTTTGGAAAACAGAGCGAAACATGTTGGTGTTTTTTTTTATAAATTTCTTATATTATGGAAAGAATTTTAAAATCTGAAATTATAAGACTTTTTAGAATTTATTTCCGGCAATTTGAAACAAAAAACTTACTTTTTTACACGCCAGATTTTTTTTAACAGAAAAAGAAAATAATGATGACTTTTGTTGCTTTTTTTTATTTGTTTTTAAAGCAATCACTGAACATACTCTGCAGGAAAAATCAGCTGTTAAATATGTTACCAGATTTTTCACTTTAACGCAATTTTATGGTTATTGGTATTTATGGTGTGACCAGATTTTCTACTAACAATTAAACACTTAACCCTTTGCAACTGACATGGTTATCTAGCAAATACCAATAATAATTAAATTTTGTTCCGAAATGAATTTTCTGGAAAAACTTAAAACATTTACATACGGTCTAATTGACATATTAGAATCATATATCATCAAATTGACTATTTCCATAACAATTTGTCTGTTTTTTTAAGAAAATTTCCAAAACTGTTATAAATACTAATATTTTCAAACTTAATTATTTGTTTTAAATTTTTTTTTAATTTAAATTTTTTTTTCATTTTTACATGATGATTTATAAAAATGTTCTTTATTCATAGGAAATTTAAAAAAAAAAATTAAATATTTTTTGAAAAAAAATTTTATAGAAAATTTTAAAAAAATTTTCTTTTTTTGTAAGAAATTAAAAAAAAGTTTTATTTATGTAAAAAAATTTTCAAAAATTTTCTATTTCTTAAAAAAAATTTTTATATTTTTCTTTTTTATAGAAAATGTTTCAAAAACTTTAATTTTTATACAATTTAAAATTTTTTTTTTTTATAGGAAATTTTTCATAATTTTTTTTCTTAAAATTCCTTTTTTAGGTAATGTTTATTTTTATAGAAAGTTTTTCAAAAATGTTTTTTTTTTTGTAGGAAATTATTCAACAATTTTCTAATTTTATATCGTCGGCCTATATTTAAAATGGTTTATCTGCAAAATACTGATTTTTCAGGAGAAGCAAAAAACTCTTTAATTCTTTTATTAGTGAGTTTTTAAAAATGTGATCTTTTACAATATGATTGGTAGACTCCTCTCATTTTCTGATATAAAATTTATTAAATAAAAACCAATATTCGCGATTTTACGGTAGATCAGCCGTTTTGTCTTCGAAAATTTTTATATAAAATTTTAAAATGTGTAGATAAACCATTTCGTTCATAGTGAATTTGTAGGAATGTGGATTGTATAACATAATTTAAGAAATTAATATAATTCCGATTACACAATACTCCCTCAGATTTGGGTACTTTTATGTATTTTAATTGTAATGGTAATAATTAATTTTTTGAAAAAATTAATTTTTCAAAATGCACTTTTTTTTATAAAAGTTAAAAGATTTTATAATTTTTCGTCTTTCCTACTAGAAGAAAGATATCTTCTTATTGTTATTGTATTTTTGGAAGTTTATGCGTAGTGAATAGCCTTTTTAACAACACTAAAAACACTGCATTTCGCATTTTCTGTTTAACAGTGTGAAGATAGATGAATTTTGAAAGTACATTTGAGTTAAGCGTATTACCACTCATCAGAAAAGTAAAAAAAGTTTTAATAATTTTACCTTTTTACAGATTTTTAGTTTACAACTTCTACGACTATTTAGTAAAAACAATGTAGAAAAACCATTTTGTCTTCAAAAAAAATTGTTTATGTAGATAAGCCAAACAAAAAAGTAAATAAGTCGCGAATAAATTAACATTTGATAAAAAAAATGCACACTATAGGTAAAGCGCGTCATAAGGAATCGTATGGTATAAAAATCTCAATTTCTAAAATCTGCAGATAAGCCATTATAGATATAGGCCGACGATATAAAATTTTTTATTATAAGAGATACTTTTAAAAAATGTTCGATTTTTATTTTATAGAAAATTTAAACTTTTTACACATTTTTAAATTTTAGTGAAAGTTTTTTTAAATTTCTTATTGTTACTGAAAATTTAAAAAAAAATTTATTTATATAAGAAATATTTAAAAAAAATTTATTTTTATTAGAATTTTTTTTACATTTTTCTATTTGTGAAGAAATTTTTCAAATATTTTCTATTTTTGCAAGAAATATTAAAAAATGTTTTTTTTTATAAATTTATAGCAAATTTTGCATATTTTTTTAAAAGATTTCTTTTTAATAGGAAATATTAAAAAATTTGTTTTTTTTATAGAAAATTGTTAAAAAAATGCATTATTCTTATAGGAAATTATTCACTGTTACTACTTTATTTTTAAGGAACCAATACTTTAAAGTCCAAAAATCTTAAAGGAAATTATTTAAAATTTTTTAAAAAATGTTCTATAATTATAAAACAGATATGTTAAATTTTTAAAATTTTTAAATAATTTTATATTTTTAAATTAATTTTTCAAAATGTTATAATTTTACTGAAAATTTTCAAAAAGTTTTAATTTTTAAAGGAAATTTTTAAAAATTTTTCTATTTCAATAGAAAATTGTTCAACATTTTTCTATTTTTATTGAAAAATTTTCAATAAAAAATATTTAAAAAAAATTTTAATTTTTGTCTACAATTTATCTATTTGTTTCACCTTTAAAAACACATATACGGCATCTGCTTAAAACATATGGCATCTCTTCTCGATGACCATGTTTACATAAAAAGCGATTATATATGAAGCACCCTGTAAAATGTCACCGCATCAATTTTATTACGAATGTCAGATCCGCAAAAAATAGTATAAATAGAAAAAAGCGAAGAAAATGTAATTTTTTCCAATAATATTTATCTAATCACTAAAAACTTCATACAAATAAATACCAATTACATCAAAAGTAAATATTATAAGATAAAAACGATAAAGAATAGGTAAAGTCCATCTGTAAATACCTAAGCCTATTATAATAAGAAAATTACGCATACAACCACAAGAGAAATAGAAAGTGACCACAAGATATGGAACCATCAGCCTGTGAAGGTAATTTTTAACATGCAACTTAACGAACTTTAGACTAAATGTTATTAAATTGTTTATTTTTTGAAAATACTAGATTTAAAAGCTTTCGAAAGACGACTCACAGAGGTAGTGTCTTCATATAAACCGTCAACTGTACGCTGGAGAAGTAAGTGTGAGAAATGGGCTAAAGAATTTAAGGATAGAAATAATATTTTTTCTCTTTTAATCCCACAGTCGTTCTGGCTGTAATATCGCTATGTACAGCTATTAGCGCCTGGTACTGGCTAAGAGATCCACGCACCTCGGTAGTACCCCTAACAGAATCCCTGCTTATACACCCAGTCTTTACATTTGCCACGTTAATATTAGGTGAGGTTTTTAATGTAAAACTTATTAAATTTCCTTTCAATTATTTGCTTTGTTTACTTTCAGTTGTTCTATTTGTTTTTGGCATCCACAAACTGGTCATTGCTCCCCAGATAATTACCTCACGCATGCGTAGTGTACTTAGTGATTTCAATATGAGCTGTGACGATACGGGGAAATTGATACTAAAACCTAGACCTAATAATAATTAAATAGGTTTTTCTTTTTGATCAAGTACCTTTTAGAAATGCTCGTTTTTGTTTTAGTTAAGCCTCTCCTGTCAATTGTAGGATACTGGGAGTTTATTATTGGGATCTCCGCGTTTGTTGTAAACTGAGTGTTTTACAATGCTTTTCTATTAGGACAGCACATTAAATTTATTATTTTTTTTTATTGATTTAAACTGCACATCTAATAAACAAAAAAATATGTAAGTAATATGTAAGTTATACACAAAATGAAAAGGAATCGGAAAATCAAACTAAATTTCTTTAAAGGCATTTCGATTTATTATTGAGAATACTTGATATGTGATTTGTATTCTATAAATGTGAGTATATTGATATTGACAGATTATCACGAAACTTCGCTTGTGGTCAGAAGACTTATCTGCGCGTTTTTTGAATAATGGGTTGTTAAAGTGAATTTTGAAAATTACCCTTGTATTGGAGGTATGTTTCATTTCAAATTTGGTACAATGACTTTGGATACCATTATCTATATTTTTGAACTTCATTGAAATACAAATAAATTTGTGGCAGTAAAGGGCCAAAATCGAAAGACAATCTAAATCGATAGGTAGTGTATATAATAAATAAACTTTTTAAAAGGAATGATACATTTCAAGCATACATTAGGGTGAAAATTAAAACATAAAACTGAACTTGTTTGTAGCTTGGAGAATATTTTTGATCCAACTTTGATTTTGGAAAAGTTACTATATTTATAGGAATAGGAATTTTTAAAAATTTTTCTATTTTAAAGGAAATTTTCCAAAAATTTACTATTTTTATAGGAACATTTCCAAAAATTTACTTTTTTTATAGGAACATTTTCAAAAATTTGCTATTTTTTTTAAGGAAATTTATGAAAAATTTATTATTTTTATAGGAAAATTTTCAAAAATTTACTATTTTATAGCAAATTTTATTAAAAATTTACTATTTTTATAGGAAAATTTTCAAAAATTTACTATTTTTATAGGAAATTTTTCAAAAATTTACTATTTTTATAGGAAATTTTTCAAAAATTTACTATTTTTATAGGAAATTTTTCAAAAATTTACTATTTTTATAGGAAATTTTTCAAAAATTTACTATTTTTATAGGAAATTTTTCAAAAATTTACTATTTTTATAGGAAATTTTTCAAAAATTTACTATTTTTATAGGAAATTTTTCAAAAATTTACTATTTTTATAGGAAATTTTTCAAAAATTTTTCAAAAATTTACTATTTTTATAGGAATTTTTTCAAAAATTTACTATTTTTATAGGAAAATTTTCAAAAATTTACTATTTTTATAGGAAATTTTTCAAAAATTTACTATTTTTATAGGAAAATTTTCAAAAATTTACTATTTTTATAGGAAATTTTTCAAAAATTTACTATTTTTATAGGAAATTTTTCAAAAATTTACTATTTTTATAGGAAATTTTTCAAAAATTTACTATTTTTATAGGAAATTTTTAAAAATTTACTATTTTTATAGGAAATTTTTCAAAAATTTACTATTTTTATAGGAAATTTTTCAAAAATTTACTATTTTTATAGGAAATTTTTCAAAAATTTACTATTTTTATAGGAAATTTTTCAAAAATTTACTATTTTTATAGGAAATTTTTCAAAAATTTACTATTTTTATAGGAAATTTTTAAAAATTTACTATTTTTATAGGAAATTTTTCAAAAATTTACTATTTTTATAGGAAATTTTTCAAAAATTTACTATTTTTATAGGAAATTTTTCAAAAATTTACTATTTTTATAGGAAATTTTTTCAAAAATTTCTTATTTTTATATGAAATTTTTCAAAAATTTACTATTTTATAGGAAATTTTTCAAAAATTTCTTATTTTTATAGGAAATTTTTAAAAAATTTATAATTTTTATAGGAAATTTTTCAAAAATTTACTATTTTTATAGGAAATTTTTCAAAAATTTACTATTTTTATAGGAAATTTTTCAAAAATTTACTATTTTTATAGGAAATTTTTCAAAAATTTACTATTTTTATAGGAAATTTTTAAAAATTTACTATTTTTATAGGAAATTTTTCAAAAATTTACTATTTTTATAGGAAATTTTTCAAAAATTTACTATTTTTATAGGAAATTTTTTCAAAAATTTCTTATTTTTATATGAAATTTTTCAAAAATTTACTATTTTATAGGAAATTTTTCAAAAATTTCTTATTTTTATAGGAAATTTTTAAAAAATTTATAATTTTTATAGGAAATTTTTCAAAAATTTACTATTTTTATAGGAAATTTTTCAAAAATTTACTATTTTTATAGGAAATTTTTCAAAAATTTACTATTTTTATAGGAAATTTTTCAAAAATTTACTATGTTTATAGGAAATTTTTCAAAAATTTACTATTTTTATAGGAAATTTTTCAAAAATTTACTATTTTTATAGGAAATTTTTCAAAAATTTACTATTTTTATAGGAAATTTTTCAAAAATTTACTATTTTTATAGGAAATTTTTCAAAAATTTACTATTTTTATAGGAAATTTTTCAAAAATTTACTATTTTTATAGGAAATTTTTCAAAAATTTACTATTTTTATAGGAAATTTTTCAAAAATTTACTATTTTTATAGGAAATTTTTCAAAAATTTACTATTTTTATAGGAAATTTTTCAAAAATTTTTCAAAAATTTACTATTTTTATAGGAATTTTTTCAAAAATTTACTATTTTTATAGGAAAATTTTCAAAAATTTACTATTTTTATAGGAAATTTTTCAAAAATTTACTATTTTTATAGGAAAATTTTCAAAAATTTACTATTTTTATAGGAAATTTTTCAAAAATTTACTATTTTTATAGGAAATTTTTCAAAAATTTACTATTTTTATAGGAAAATTTTCAAAAATTTACTATTTTTATAGGAAATTTTTCAAAAATTTACTATTTTTATAGGAAATTTTTCAAAAATTTACTATTTTTATAGGAAAATTTTCAAAAATTTACTATTTTTATAGGAAATTTTTCAAAAATTTACTATTTTTATAGGAAATTTTTCAAAAATTTACTATTTTTATAGGAAGTTTTTCAAAAATTTACTATTTTTATAGGAAATTTTTCAAAAATTTACTATTTTTATAGGAAATTTTTCAAAAATTTACTATTTTTATTGGATGTAGGGGATGTTGGATTGTAAACCCAGACTTATCGTGGTTGTCCTTTATCTCAACTGTGGACTACCTTAAGATCCGTTAATGTTGTTAGCTAAAATGTGCCACGAGTTTTCCCACAAGAACGATAAAAATATGGGTTAAGACGTCAGGCTAGTAACCCACTCTTTGAAAAAACAATTTCAAGCAAACTTCGATGGAAAGACCAAGTAGAGCAAACTCTTTCAAAGCTTGGCCTACGAAATTGAAGAACAAGATCGAAGCGCACGGATATCTAAAATATGATCGACCTTTGATCTTAACAGGTTGTAAGTAAGTAATGATATTTAAACTAAGTTCTAATTTTGTCCATTAACACCATTTATTCTACAAGCTATCTTATTACACCTAGTTCTTGTGATTTCCTCGCTGATCCAAGACCTAATGTCCATATAATATATGGAGCTGTATCTGTCACCATTTGGCTTAGTTTTTGGTCCGAGGTTAAAGCTTGGGCTGACTGTAGTCGTTAATGTTTTTAATTATTTTTTATGGGATTAGCTCGGTGCCTTTAATACTGCAAAGATTTCTGCCTGGAAAACATTACACTCATCCGCAACGGTCTTGCTATTAGAACCATATATGAAGATCGAATTGCCTTGAAAAAGCGAAGTATCCCATTTGGTTAAAACTGACATCATTGATAGAATTAAAAAATCCATATTTTCTTCTAAGTTGTTTTTTTTTCTAATAGATTTTATTTTAATTTCTCTTGTTTTTTTATTAATTCCTTATATAAATAAATGATTTTTTTTATTAGTTATTAATTAAATTTAGTTTTTCTTTTGTTGTTTTTTAATTTTTGGTACAAACATTATTTATATAATTTCTGTTCTTTTTTTTTGTTATAATTAATATTAATTAAATTTAGTTTAATTTAATAAACAAAGTGAAGACACAACTAAATGAATCGACTAAAACATTTTTATAATCGTTTTCTTTCGGTATTAAATGTTTAAGGTTTTACTAATTGATTTTTCTTTATTTATAGTTTTAACTTTTTAAATGCAAAATTTTATTAAATTTTATTATAATATAATACATACAATTAATTTAATTAACAAAATTATAAAGAACTAAAATTTTGATTGAACTCGCTTTTTTAAATCAAGAAGAAATGAAACATAAAATATTGAAAAGCTTTTTATTAATTACTCGTATTTACTCATTCATTCGAATTCAAGAATTTTTACCTTGAATAGTTCTCGACAAATTTCACAAGGTCTTTATGAACTCGTTAAAATTTTCTGTTTGTTATAAGCCACAATAAAAGTATATGTTATTAGTTCTTAAAGCTTAAGGTTATTTGGGTAGAAAAAGTGTATGATAGATTTTAGATTGATATTAAAAATTTTGCGCTAAAATTTCGTTTTTGTAGTTTAGTTAAATATTCTCTAAAATTTGTGAGGGGTTTTAAAAAATGCCAAAAAAATTTCGACCCGGTCGTGAGACTGATGTCTTTTGATTTTACGGTGGCAAGCGTTAGTTATTTCTGTAAAAAATTAAACTTTCGAAAAATTTCCTATAAAAATTTTTAAAAAAATTTCCTATAAAAAAAAGAAATTTTTGAAAAATTTCCTATAAAATTAAGAAAACTTTTAAAATTTTTCTTAAAAAATAAGAATTTTTTTAGAAATTTCCTATAAAAATAAGAAAATTTAAAAAAATTTCCTGTATAAATAAGAAATTTTTGAAAAATTTCCTATAAAAATAAGAAAAATTTCCTATAAAATAGAAAATTTCCCATAAAATTAATAATCTTTTTAAAAATATTCTTATAAAAATAAGAAACTTTTGAAAAATTTCCTATAAAAATAAGAAATTTTTGAAAATTTCCTATAAAAATAAGAAATTTTTGAAAATTTCCTAAAAATATAGTAAATTTAAAAAAAAATGTTGTAAAAATAGTACATTTTTGAAAAAAATTTCCTAAAAAAATTAGAGATTTTTGAAAAATTTCCTATAAAAATAGTATATTTTTGAAAAATTTCCTATAAAGATAGTAAATTTTTGATAAATTTCCTATAAAAATAGTAAATTTTGAAAAATTTCCTATAAAAATGAGAAATTTTTTAAAAATTTACTATAAAAATAAGAATTTTTTTAAAAATTTACTATAAAAATAAGAAATTTTTTAAAAATTTACTATAAAAATAAGAAAATTTTTCAAAAATCTCCTATAAAAATAGTAAATTTTTGAAAAATTTCCTATAAAAATAGTAAATTTTTGTAAAATTTCCTATAAAAATTATAAATTTTTGAAAAATTTGCTATAAAAATAGTATATTTTTGAAAAATTTCCTATAAAAATAAGAAATTTTTAAAAAAATTCCTATATAAATAAGGAATTTTTAAAAAATTTCCTATAAAAATAAGAAATTTTTAAAAAATTTCCTATAAAAATAAGAAATTTTTGAAAAATTTCCTATAAAAATAAGAAATTTTTGAAAAATTTCCTATAAAAATAAGAAAATTTAAAAAAATTTCCTGTATAAATAAGAAATTTTTGAAAAATTTCCTATAAAAATAAGAAAAATTTCCTATAAAATAGAAAATTTCCCATAAAATTAATAATCTTTTTAAAAATATTCTTATAAAAATAAGAAACTTTTGAAAAATTTCCTATAAAAATAAGAAATTTTTGAAAATTTCCTATAAAAATAAGAAATTTTTGAAAATTTCCTAAAAATATAGTAAATTTAAAAAAAAATGTTGTAAAAATAGTACATTTTTGAAAAAAATTTCCTAAAAAAATTAGAGATTTTTGAAAAATTTCCTATAAAAATAGTAAATTTTTGAAAAATTTCCTATAAAAATGAGAAATTTTTTATAAATTTACTATAAAAATAAGAATTTTTTTAAAAATTTACTATAAAAATAAGAAATTTTTTAAAAATTTACTATAAAAATAAGAAATTTTTCAAAAATCTCCTATAAAAATAGTAAATTTTTGAAAAATTTCCTATAAAAATAGTAAATTTTTGTAAAATTTCCTATAAAAATTATAAATTTTTGAAAAATTTGCTATAAAAATAGTATATTTTTGAAAAATTTTCTATAAAAATAAGAAATTTTTAAAAAAATTCCTATAAAAATAAGGAATTTTTAAAAAATTTCCTATAAAAATAAGAAATTTTTAAAAAATTTCCTATAAAAATAAGAAATTTTTAAAAAATTTCCTATAAAAATAAGAAATTAAAAAAAAAAATTTCCTATAAAAATAAGAAATTTTTAAAAAATTTCCTATAAAAATAAGAAATTTTTAAAAAATTTCCTATAAAAATAAGAAATTTTTAAAAAATTTCCTATAAAAATAGTAAATTTTTGAAAAATTTCCTATAAAAATAGTAAATTTTTGAAAAATTTCCTATAAAAATAGTAAATTTTTGAAAAATTTCCTATAAAGATAGTAAATTTTTGAAAAATTTTTATAAAAATAGTAAATTTTTTAAAAATTTCCTATAAAAATAGTAAATATTTGAAAAATTTCCTAAAAAAAATAGTAAATTTTTGAAAAATGTTAATTTTATATCGCTTTTCAAAGACATGTCATCTAAAATCGGTTTGAAATTTTTTTGGAATTTTAAAATTTGACATTTTACATAATTTTCTTTATCATTTACTATTCTCTAAATTGTTTATTGATTTCATATTTAATTGCATATTTTTTACTTCTTGTTTTAAATGATATAATTTTAATTTTATACTTGAAAATTATTCTTAATTGTAACTTTATAAGTTTAGTAATATTAAATTTTTACATTAATTTTAATTAAGACTTAAAAAGAAAAACAATTAAAATATTTTGAAAAAATTCAATATATTCAGGCATGTCACAAATACCGTTTGGAATTGAAACCATACCCTGGTTAAATTCCGATTGAAAAAGTTTAGAACGATTTTTTAAAAAGTTTGATATAAGTGTATTGTACTAGGATTCCAATTTATTACAAATTGTAATAAATATCTCTTTGATAAAACCAAAAAAATGTTGGTAGGGAGAACCTTTTCTCGATGCGTTTCGATGGTTTTGCCATCATCATCAGGAGGAGTATTCCTAATTCTAGACAAGTTGAATTGAAATCAAAAACGCTATCTTTGTTTCAACAAATAACTCCAATTTATTGAAGAAATTATTCAAATATAGAAAAAAACTAAGAAAACCTAACAAATTCAATTGAAAATAAAAAAAATTTCTAGAAGCAAAATATGGAATTCTTTCCATTCCCGAACGGAATTTAGTTCTGTGACATGGCTGTAAATTTAAGTTTTAATACAATTTTATTTAAAATTTTGTTTTCTTTATTTGCATTATTTTAAAAACAAAAATTTGAAAAATTAATAAGGGATTTTATATATTGACTTAATTTTTTTTCATATAATATATTTATCTAGATTTGTTTTTTTAATTAATTAGGGAATTTATTTTATAAAAAGGATATGGACTCATTATTGTTTCAATAATTAAATGCATATTATATAGTCGTTTAATCTAATTGACACCAGCAGCAAAACAAGGAAGATGATACAAGTTTAAAAAGTCAATTCAACTTTACATTTTTTAAACAAATTAATTGCAGTTATCGAGATATACATATCTCTAAAAATAAAATAGAAGCAAAATAAGTGTAACTGAAAAGGTTTAACATAAGCAATTTAACAACTGCTAAGTAGTTTCATAGAATCATCGCATGAGTAAATCGGTTGGATATAGATTCGAATTTAGAGTTAATTTACCTAAGATATAACTAGATTTCGTTTATGTGTTATGGGGATATTTACAGAAAACAATTGGACTCGAAATATATATATAGCCTAATTATTAACATTTCCGGTGAGTTCAATTCCCCGTGAGCTTATTATTTACCATAAAGTAATACCCCCATTAAAAACTAATGGGGAGAATATTCTTACGTGGTAGCAATTCCAAATTTTAACTTTTTTCTCCATTTTAGAGGTTTTTGAAAAATTTCCTATAAAAATAAGAAATTTTTGAAAAATTTCTTATAAAAATAAGAAATTTTTGAAAATTTCTTATAAAAATATGAAATTTTTGTAAAATTTCCTATAAAAATAAAATTTTTTGAAAATTTTCCTATAAAAATAAAAAATCTTTGAAAAATTTATTATAAAAATAGTAAATTTTTGAAAAGTTTCATATAAAAATAGTAAATTTTTGAAAAATTTCATATAAAAATAGTAAATTTTTGAAAAATTTCCTATAAAAAAGTAAATTTTATTTTAATTTCATATAAAAATTTTTTTTTGAAATATTTTCTATAAAACTAAGAAATTTTTGAAAAATTTCCTATAAACTAAGAAATTTTTTAAAAATTTCCTATAAAAATAGTAAACTTTTGAAAAATTTCCTGTAAAAATAGTACATTTTTCAAAATTTTCCTATAAAAATAAGAAATTTTCAAAAAATTTCCTATAAAAGAAATAAATTTTTGAAAAATTTCCAATAAAAATAGTAAAATTTTAAAAATTCTCCTTCAAAATCAAAAAAGAAATTTTCACAAAAAAAAAATCTATAAAAATAATTAATTTTCAAAAAAATTTCCTATAAAAATAAGAAATTTTTTAAAAATTTCATATAAAAATAGAAAAATCTGTATTTCTCGAAAACTAAAGCCAACTCGAAAAATCCAATAACATTTTTTGATTTAGCAAAGCTAAATGATATGAAATTCTTAAACCAATCACAAGTCGAACAATTTTGTGTCCCTGTGTAAGTTAACTATAAATTGACTATATTTTACCTTAAACAGTTTTGGTTGGAAATGAAGAAAATTTGAATTATAAATGATTCTCTGTAATATCTACTCCATCTTATATTGAAATTTGAAAATCTTAGCTCTTAACCAATTACACTTGACTACAAATTTTAACTTAAATTAACTTCTTTACAATAAAATTTTAAAACAAAAATGGAAAAAAAATATTGCTGGTGATTTATGTATAAAAGAAAACTATAAATAATTTGAATAGTTGATAGGTTTAAGTTGCTTCTGGTTTCTCTGGTTTAAAACCACAACTTTTATTTTAAAAGTAATAAAAATAAAAAAAATAATGAAACTTAAATAGAAACATAAAAACATTTTAAAATAAAAAACAAACACATATTTAAAATATTACAAAAAAAAAAAATACAAATTTAAAATACATAAAATAAACGGTGTTTTTTTCTCTCAGTTTCAGTTAAATTTTTTTGTTGCTTATTTCCCGAAATGCTAACAACAGCAGACCTCATCCAGTTGCTTTGAAAAACTACTTTTCCTCTGTGTGTTTTTGTATTATGCTGCCAATAAATTTCGTATATTTTTGGGCGTATTTTCTTCGTTTAAGTGTTTTGTGGTGTATCGCAGAGCATTTAGTAGTGGCTCTGCTTTTATGGCTGGCTGAGCTTGCAGCAGACGCACACAGCCTTTGACATCAACATGTGAGCCGCGCGCAAACGCCCCCACGGGATGGACATGATCGTAGAGAATTACAAGACCGACCATAACTCTTAAAACAAGCAGGTGGGTTTCTTCACGTTCGATTTGTTGTAGGAGTTTTCTGGGAATAGAAAGAAAATAAAAAATTGTAAATATTCATAGAAACCAGAAAATTTTGAATTTAGCTTGAAATGTGGAATTCCACAACAAAAGAAACTTTTTTAAATTTGATTTAATATAATAGTTTAATTCAACAATCAAATAAACTACCAAAACAAGTTTCCAAATCTTTGCTTAAAAACCTTTAAATTCTTTACACCTAAATTTTCAAATCAAAAGTTTCATTTTGTTGTGTAACTCCACAAAAAAGCTTCATACGTTTTCTTTTTTAAATTTTCAAAGTAAAATCTTTAACAGTTTAAAAAAAAAAATCAAAATAAACACTTACGGATTTTCCAACATCCTCAGACACACTTTGGCCATTGTGCCCAATGTCTCTGTGGTATTATCGACATCGTCCGCATTGTCGTGCACAAATTTCGAGGTAGCTTCACTTAAGACTTTCAACATTGGTGTGGCATGGGCATAAAACAATGACATACGATTCGCCAATTCAGTCGGCACCAACATATTATTTGTGGCATCAATACGTTGTCGACTGACGATACGTCTGTAATAACTGAAATCATTTTGTATCGCAGGTGTTTTCATCTGGAATTAAGTTGAAAGAAGAAAAAATTAGAGCATATGCAAATAAATAAATAAAAAAAGTATTGGCTTATTTAAAAATTTAAAAGCCGTCACCAAAAACTGATTGAAATCAATTTTTTTTTAATTGTATATTTTTAACTGGGAGCACAAGTCCCCATAGATTGTGCGCAAAATGGTGGTAAAATTTTTAGACATTAAAGTAAATAAATAAGGATCGGAGTAGGGGGAGTTTTCCCTCCCATATAAAGGAAATTATTTCCAAAATTTGGATAGACGGGAGAAATGAAACATGAGAGATATTACGTACAAATCTCAGTAAAAGACTTTGGACTAAGAGATTAGATAATTTCAAAAAGTATTTACCCTTTCTAGCTCTGCATCGATAATCACTTATCAGGAGGTACCACAATTAGGCATGTTTGAAAGCTGACATGTTGTCAGCTTTATTGTTAGGTTAGGCAAGGTTTGAAAGGCAGTGCCAAAAAGGACACCATCACTAGGAGACCACTGGGTTCCATTGTGATCCTTCAAAGAGAGATTGACTTAAAAGAGTAGATAGTAAGATAGAATAGTAGGTAGAGGCTTATCTAAGCCACCTGAGTCCAGTTATAAAAAAATTTGTGATAAAAACTTTTCCATAGAAAAATTTTTGATAAAAAATTTTCTATAGAAAAATTTTTGTAAGAAAATTTTTGATAAAAAAATTTTCTATAGAAACATTTTTGATAAAAAATTTCCTATAGGAAAAACTTTGAAAAAAAATTTTTATGGAAAAATTTTTGATAAAAAAATTTTCTATAGAAACATTTTGATAAAAAAAATTTTTATAGAAAAATTTTTGATAAAAAAAAATTTATAGAAAAATTTTTGATAAAAAAAAAATTTTGATTTTTCTATCGAAAAATTTTCCATAGAAATATTTTTGATAAAAAAATCTATAGAAAAACTTTTGATAAAAAATTTCCTATAGAAAAATTTTTGACACAAAGATTTCCCATAGAAAAAATTTTGATAAAAAAAATTTCCTTTAGAAAAAATTTTTATAAAAAATGTTTTTATAGAAAAAATTTTCTATAGAAAAAGAGGAGTATCCCCAATTTAGACAGATCGCAAACCTCGCATTATTACTTATTTTACAAACAATATCTTTCAGAATTATAAAAAAAATTTCTATGAAAAAATTTTTGATAAAAAAATTTTTTTTTTATCAAAAAATTTTCTATAGAAAAATTTTTGATAAAAAAATTTTCTATAGAAAAATTTTTGATAAAAAAATTTTCTATAGAAAAATTTTTGATAAAAAAATTTTCTATAGAAAAATTTTTGATAAAAAAATTTTCTATAGAAAAATTTTTGATAAAAAAATTTTCTATAGAAAAATTTTTGATAAAAAAATTTTTAAATTAAAACAAACAGTAAGGATTTTTATGCAACAATTTTACAATTTTATTAATAAAACTTAATACCATAAATTCCGAAATGCTGTAGAATCTCATATGCTATTCTATGACATATGTATTTTATTTTAAATTCCCTATAAAAAAACTATATTTTCTCATTCATTCTAATCTAATAAATTGGTCTTATTCTACGTGGATTATTTTCTAAATAACGTTTAAAATGATCTCTATAATCTGGCGCTTCATCTTTGTTGCCCAATGAAATTAAATCATTGGGTATTCCATTATAACGTAAATTTGTATTAGAGGCATAAATTTGTTCAGGTTGTTGTTGTTGTTGTTGCTGCTGCCGTTTTAGATCCATTGGCTGATGTTGTGAATGAAGCTGTTGATTATTCCAAGATACTATATCCGTTGGTTGTGTTGGTGGTTGTATTAATGGTTGTATGTGTTGCTGTTGTGTTGTAGGTATGTTGGCATCAATTTGATGTCTAAAATCTCTATGATAAATAATATTAGGATTGTTGTTGTTGCTATTAAAATTGTTGTTATAATTAAGTTGTGTTTGAGAACGGGTAATTTGTGGGTTGTAATCCAATGGAGCTGTTGATACTTTCGAATTTCTATAAAGAGATGATATTAGTGGGCTAAAACTACTGCCACGGCTACTGGGTGTAGTAGGATGTTGTTGATGAAATATTGGTGGATTAGTTGTTGTATCCAACTGTTGTTGCTGTTCCTCCTCAACCACTATAGGTTGACCAGACCATAATTGTGTGGGAGTTCGATGAGGTTGCAACTGTTGTTGCTGCTGCTGTTGTTGGTATGATAATTGTGAAGGAGTGTAATAGTAACGATACAATTCCTGATAATTTAAATTTTCTTGAAGATTTTGTTCAGGTTGTCTTGCATTATTATAATTTCTAATATAAGCAGAATGTTGGTAGTCATTCAAGGTTTGAGGACCATTGTTTATATAACTATAACTATTATCATTAGAATTATCTGTATTATGCAACAGGTTAGGTGTTTGACTACCGGGTTCATAAGGATTATATCTAACTGCTGCAGCACAATAGCAATAGTTGAATATTAAAATTAAGCAAAAATGCAAGTTTATCTAGAAAACAAAGGAATATTGAAATTATTATTGTTATTACTTAATCCATAAATTGATTAAAAACTTACGTTAAACATTTTATGTTGTTGTTCTATAGAATTTCAAATGAAAACTACAAAAGCTTAATTTATTTACTTGACTATTTATATAAAGATTACATACCAAAAAAATAAACAAATAAAAAAATTTTAGAACCTTGTCCGTCTGCCTTACTGTCAATGGGAGTTGTCATCTATCTAATAACTAATCGCCTCTCTCTTGCCGTATGTCCGTTAATATGCCTGAGAAATCTCTCGATTTTGAAAACCTCACGTTTTTCCCTGAACTCAAAATTTATTTATTTATGTATTTGAATTATTTCATATGGAAAAATAATTACATTTTATGTTAATTTTTGTTATTTTTTGCTTTTGTTGAAATCATCTTTAAGTCAACTTTAGTTCTATTAGCGAATTATTTACCTCTAAATGATTTTTAGTGAATTTTTTAATTTTGTTATTACACTGTGCTTGATTTTGACAAAAAAATCCTATAAAAATAGGAAATTTTTGAAAAAAAATCCTATAAAAATAGGAAATTTTTGAAAATTTTCCTATAAAAATAGGAAATTTTTGAAAAATTTCCTATAAAAATAGGAATTTTTTGAAAAATTTTCTATACAAATAGGAATTTTTTGAAAAATTTTCTATACAAATAGGAAATTTTTGAAAAAATTCCTATACAAATAGGAAATTTTTGAAAAAATTCCTATACAAATAGGAAATTTTTGAAAAATTTCCAATAAAAATAGGAAATTTTTGAAAAATTTCCTATACAAATAGGAAATTTTTGAAAAATTTCCTATAAAAATAGGAAATTTTTGAAAATTTTCCTATAAAGATAGTAAATTTTTAAAAAATTTTCTATAAAAATAGTAAATTTTTAAAAAATTTTCTATAAAAATAGTAAATTTTTGAAAAATTACCTATAAAAATAGGAAAATTTTGAAAAATTTCCTATAAAAATAGTAAATTTTTGAAAAATTTCATATAAAAATAGGAAATTTTTGAAAAATTTCCTATAAAAACAGGAAACTTTTGAAAAATTTCCTATAAAAATAGGAAATTTTTGAAAAATTTCCTATAAAAATAGGAAATTTTTGAAAAATTTCCTATAAAAATAGGAAATTTTTGAAAAATTTCCTATAAAAATAGGAAATTTTTGAAAAATTTCCTATAAAAATAGGAAATTTTTGAAAAATTTCCTATAAAAATAGGAAATTTTTGAAAAATTTCCTATAAAAATAGGAAATTTTTGAAAAATTTCCTATAAAAATAGGAAATTTTTGAAAAATTTCCTATAAAAATAGGAAATTTTTGAAAAATTTCCTATAAAAATAGGAATTTTTTGAAAAATTTCCTATAAAAATAGGAAATTTTTGAAAAATTTCCTATAAAAATAGGAAATTTTTGAAAAATTTCCTATAAAAATAGGAAATTTTTGAAAAATTTCCTATAAAAATAGGAAATTTTTGAAAAATTTCCTATAAAAATAGGAAATTTTTGAAAAATTTCCTATAAAAATAGGAAATTTTTGAAAAATTTCCTATAAAAATAGGAAATTTTTGAAAAATTTCCTATAAAAATAGGAAATTTTTGAAAAATTTCCTATAAAAATAGCAAATTTTTGAAAAATTTCCTATAAAAATAGTACATTTTTTAAAAAGTACGCACGAATTTCATTGGGAAATTGTCCATTGCGCGAATAAGTGAACGCTTTAGCGATTCCAAATTTTTGTGGTGAATAGTACAGACCATGCCTTCTAAAACGGACCACAATTTACAGTCTAAAGGATTTAGGTCTGGACTACCCGATGGCCAATCTTCCGTAGAAATAAAATTTGGTATATTTTTGAATAACCAGTCTTGTGTGGTTTTAGTTTTATGGGCTGAGGAGAGTCTTGTTAAAAGATCCACGGCTCGTTTTTGAATAGTACACTATTTAATGACTTCACAAGCTTTTCAAATTGATACACCTTTCTTTGCCTAGGTTTAAACACCTTTTCGCAGAAATAGAGCTTAGTGAATCCTTCATAGGCAACTCCCCACCATACCATCACAAAAGCAGAATTGTGTCCTTTCTGAACTCTCGGATCCAATTCGTTCGCTTTTTAATTTACCCACTAGGTCTTCTTTTTGTCGTTTTTTTTAATAGCACAGTGTTATTATTCATTTAGTTATTTATGTTTGAAATTTAATACGTCTTAATTTGCCAAATCACGTAATTTTCACCTCTGATAATCTTAAACACGTCGTTTTTCAGTTTGTCGGCTTTAAGTTATATTTCACATCCTCATATTTTAATAGGTTCTTTAAATTTAACTTTGATTTTTAAGTGTTAATTCTTCAAGAATATTTTCTTGTTAATTTCGATTTTTTACTTAGGAAGGAGTTAAATTGTTATGAACTTCAATATAATGTTGTTTATATTCCAATTAAAGTTATTTAACATATATTGTTTAGAATAGAATATTTTTTAAAACCAGTTGAAATTGTGAATGATGTGACAGTTAGTTCCCACGATAATTGGATCTCTATCTTGTTGACAACAAAATATATTTGAACTGTGTAAAAAACGTTGACCTAAGTAAAATTGTATTTTAAGATTCAAGTCTTAAGCCGAGACCATATTCTAGGTATAAGACTAAATCATTTCGGAAACAACGGACAACAAACTTTGCTGTACGAGATTTGTTGTCCAAATCTAGATGAACTAGGTTTTCTAAATCCGAAAATGACATTGGTTTTTCCGAGTGTTGGCTCTGGTTTTCGAGATATATATATTTTTTTCGAAAAATGGTTTTTTCTAAATAGTGTTAGTATAACTCCAAAACACCTAGTTATTTTGAGCTAATAAGAAAAACCGAAATTCGAGAACAATTTGATCTTTAAGTCGTCTTCACATTTGTGTTAGGCCGCTTAGTCGTTTTAGAGATAACACAGAATTTTCACCGAAAAATATTCCCTTGTTGAATTGCGTGTGCTACGAATAAATGAACGTCTGAGCACATGCCATTATACTAGCGATAGAACAGGGAAACGCAACCCACATTACGAGTCAATAGAGTTGGCTACATATAACGGATTGCCTATAAAAACGGTTTTTACCTTTTTTGAGTCAACACCGAGGACTACAGTGATCCCTCGTAGAGAATCATTAGGCTCAGAAACCTTCACTACCTTCCAGTCAAGAACAGGTAGGTTAGGATTGCTGAGTCGAAGGAGTTCTAGAATCTCCTCTTTAGATGACACACCATCGCTTACAAGGGCAGTGGATTTCGGCCTACGAGATACCACATCGAGTCTAGCTCCCTCCCATATACTTTCAATGACCGCCTTTCTCAAAAGTAACGCAGACCCCTCATTATGGCATGCTATTAATTGGTAACCCTGATACCAACCAGCATCGTCGCAGTCGGGGGTCTAGGATTTTCCTTAAGAACCTTGAAGAACACGCCAACAGCTTAACCTGGATAATATCCCAACTTTCGGCAGAGATGGAACCATCAGGATTACATCAGTCAATGACAGCCTTCATGAGGTTGCCTTGGCAATCTCACTAAAGGATATATTCATTCTGACCGGTGGATTCTGGAACCTAGACTGCTGGCTTAACGACCGATCCTTCTCAGATCGTTGCCGTTTACGCTCGTCCTTAGTCGCTAAGGGGCCTTACTCGGAAGTGTTTCGATAGCCTTTTCTTTTGCTGAAATCTCCTCAGGAGTAAGGGAATCAGTAGGTTTGTTGCCAAGCCTGCTGCAATTTCCTTTCAGGCGTTGCAGAAATACCCTTCTAGAGGTGAAAAAAAGAGTGCGCAGGATTGGAACCCAAACAAACGTTCGTTATTCCGTTTTTTTTTTTTTTATAGTGCCAGAACTCAGGGAATGACCCCTACATATGCAACGCATTGTGCTATAACTAGGAAAATAGGTTATGAAAATGAGGATAGAGGAAGTAGTATTTGTGGATATTCGATTTGAATTTTTTATATTTTAACTTGGGGAAAACACTTCTGCGGAGAGTTTATTTCACATACGAACAGTTCGACTAAAAAAATAATTTTCCCAATACTGTGTTGTACAATTCACTGGTTAATCGACCACAAATGGGCTCTAACTGAAGTGCGAGTATTTCGAAAAAAATGTGCCTGTTTCAGGAGCAAGATCCCTTATTTCATCAAAGCGCTTGCCATTGTAGTATCGATAGAACAGTAAATAACATCCCACATTGCGACGATGCTAGTGCTAGTCCTAAATTAAAAAAAATATGACCAGAACATAAGAATGAGGGACTGGATTTGGAAAGATGCCGCGCACCACAGCCCGTTGTTACAGGGTTTTCGGAGATTATGAAGAGATCGACCGGATAAAGGGAATATGATGTTGTGGATGATGTTGATGTTGCAGTTTAAAAAACAAGGAAAAAGACGCCCTGTGGGTTTATTGTTTTTAGACGGACCTGAAATCAAGCATCAGAGATCCAAACGGGCAGGGTCCCATCCACAGCTTAAAGTTGCCAGCATTGAGAAAGGTAGTGGAGTGGAACATGGAGTTCAAGCTGGCCGCCCAAACATGTTTCAATCAATTTAAATAGCTATAGTCTGAGGCAAAATCCTTGAATTTATTTCCGACTCGTAATCGGACAGTCATCGTTTAATGGAACCCCCATCAAATGCACTTTTCTAATGGACCATACACAAGAGCCAGCAAAATATGAATGAACCTAAAGTATGTCGAAAAGTTTTCCATTTTAGACGCAATAAAATTTTGCACTGAAATATTTACTTTTTTTTTTTTGATTTTTGTTCTATTTAAAATAATAAAAACAATAAAATTTTGTGCCGTAAACGAATTGGAATGGAAAGATGACAATAATAAAAAAATCAGAGTTTTGATCACGCCATTCACGTCATTAGGGTATAAATTTCAATTGATACATTCGCTGGCACTGGAAAATGCAATTGACTAAATTTTCTTTTAGATATTTTAATTTTGAGTGCGCTACTGGAGGCATAAAAAAACTGGGTAAATATTCAAAATGTTGATTCATATTTTTAAATGTTGTAATTTCCAAAATTTTTCTATACTTGCAAAGAAATTGTTATAAGTGAGTAGGGTACCCTAAAAATAGTGCATACCCTCCCCCTTTTATTATAAACATTTTCTCTCGAATAGTTAGAACAAAATCACATTCATCGCATTTTATCTTAAATTTTTAATTTATAGAAAAAAAAACCGCATGAATTAAATTAAAATATACAACATTTATAATTATCGAATGACTAAACTAAATAAATTATTTCTGTTGTTGCTGCTGCTTTTGTTATTATAATTGTTGGAATGAAAAACAATGAGATAAAGAATATTTTAAATACTTTTACATGTTAAAACGATTCATTCATTGTAAACAGATTAACGAGGGCCACTACTTATATTTTCGGACTTCCTCATTATAACAACGAGAGATGTTTAACCCTCTGCGACTGACGTGGTAGTCCAGCAGACACCAAGAATGTGTAAGTTTTGTTCAGAAATTAATATTCTGATAAAGTAAAAATATAAAACAAATTTAAGCTTTGAATTAGAAAAATAACAGAAGAACTCGCAGTCAGTCGCAAAAGATTATGATCAGGAGTAGGCAGCCCATATCACCAGTAGCCGATGATTTTTTTAATTTCGAAAATACCACGATCATTAATAAAACTCGTGAAAATGAGTATTAAAATCATTAAGTTGGAATTTGGATGTTAACAGAGTTAGTTGGTGCCGCTTTTTTTTATAAAAATACTTTCGGTATAAAATTTTTATAGAAAAATTTTGGGCATAAGATTTTTATAGAAAAATTTTGGGCATAAGATTTTTATAGAAAAATTTTGGGCATAAGATTTTTATAGAAAAATCTTCGTTATAAAATTTTTATAGAAAAATTTTCGGTATAAAATTTTTATAGAAAACTTTTCGGTATACAATTTTTATAGAAAATTTTTCGCTTTAAAATTTTTATAGAAAAAATTTTCGGTATAAAATTTTTATAGAAAAATTTTCGGTATAAAATTTTTATAGAAAAATTTTCGGTATAAAATTTTTATAGAAAAATTTTCGGTATAAAATTTTTATAGAAAAATTTTCGGTATAAAATTTTTATAGAAAAATTTTCGGTATAAAATTTTTATAGAAAAATTTTCGGTATAAAATTTTTATAGAAAAATTTTCGGTATAAAATTTTTATAGAAAAATTTTTGGTATAAAATTTTTATAGAAAAATTTTCGGTAGAAAATTTTTATAGAAAAATTTTCGGTAGAAAATTTTTATAGAAAAATTTTCGGTAGAAAATTTTTATAGAAAAATTTTCGGTAGAAAATTTTTATAGAAAAATTTTCGGTAGAAAATTTTTATAGAAAAATTTTCGGTAGAAAATTTTTATAGAAAAATTTTCGGTAGAAAATTTTTATAGAAAAATTTTCGGTATAAAATTTTTATAGAAAAATTTTCGGTATAAAATTTGTATAAAATTTTTATAAAAAAATTTTCGGTATAAAATTTTTATAGAAAAATCTTCGTTATAAAATTTTTATAAAAAAATTTTGGGTCCAAATTTTCATAGAAAAATTTGCGGTATAACATTTTTATACAAAAATTTGCGGTATAAAATTTTTATACAAAAATTTTCGGTATACAATTTTTATAGAAAAATTTTCGGTATAAAATTTTTATAGAAAAATTTTCGGTATAAGATTTTTATAGAAAAATTTTCGGTATAAGATTTTTATAGAAAAATTTTCGGTATAAGATTTTTATAGAAAAATTTTCGGTATAAAATTTTTATAGAAAAATTTTCGGTACAAAATTTTTATAGAAAAATTTTCGGTATAAAATTTTCATAGAAAAATTTTCGGTATAAAATTTGTTTAAAATTTTTACAGAAAAATTTTCTGTATAAAATTTTTATAGAAAAATTTTCGGTATAAAATTTTTATAGAAAAATTTCGGTATAAAATTTGTGTAGAAAAATTTTTGTTATAAAATTTTTATAGAAAAATTTTAGGTATAAAATTTTTATTGAAAAATTTTCGTTATAAAATTTGTATAAAATTTTTACAGAAAAATTTTCGGTATAAAATTTTTATAGAAAAATTTTTGGTATTATAGAATAATTTTCAGTAGCCCATATCACCAGAAGCCGATGAATTTTTTAAATTTTTTTAATTTAGATGTTAACAGAGTTGGTTGGTGCCGCTTTGTTAAAGAAAAGACAAAAACAAAATAGGCAAGGAAAAAAATCAAAATCCAATTTATAACAACAAAATACATGGTTCGAGAGAACAAAGAAATATAATCTCGAACATTGTTGCCACAACGCTATTACTTTTGTAAACGTTGGAAATATTTTTGAAAATATTGGGAATATTTTTCAAAACAGAAATATCTTCAGGTGGAGTATCCCCAATTTTAGACAGATCGAAAACCTCGCATTATAACTTATTTTATAAACAAAGTCTTTACGAATTACATTTACAAACCATAAGAAAAATCACAGATTATCGACTGAAGAGATGGCCTAACCAACCGTCGAAACTCGTTGAGGTATTTTGGTTTCTCCGCAAACATTTTTTGGCTTTTTATCAATAAATTTGTCTGTTACATTAATAAATAAATGTAACAGATTTGGGATGAAATACTCTTTATTTTTGAATAATATTAACATCCCGACAATTTTGTCATTTTTTGAAGAAAATTTTTGATAAAAAAATCTTCTATAGAAAAATTGTTGATAAAAATATTTAAAAAATTGAGTAGAAAAGTTTTGCTTTTTAAAACGTTAGAACTACACATTGAAAAAAATACCTATTTAAGTTAAAAGCATATAAAAACGGCAACTCTGCCGAGTATTTTTTTGTTCTCTTCCCTTTGCGCCGACCCATGGTTATGATGTCTTTGACTTATTGTTTTTCTAACTACTCTCGCAATCACTATAACTACTTGGAACTTGGGCTATCATTGAGTCACACCCTCTTCATTAAGGACTACCAAGTCCTTTTAATATTTTCCATTAATGCAGTTATTTATTTAAAATGTGTAATTGCTCCCACTTTTATCTTTTTTACATAAAAGTATCCACTTTAATAAAAAAGCTCTTTTTCTAAGCCATTTTCTTAAAATAAAAAACAGATATTATAAAAAAAGCAATTGTCTGTATTGGCCATTTTTCCAGCATATCGAATTTTCCATAAGTATCCATTAAGTAGTTCCGTACACATAGACTTTGTGTACATAATACTACGTACATTTCATAGTGTTATATGCACAATGGGATAAAAGTATTGTAAAGATTAACAAACTTCGTAAAAAAGAAATGCTAAAATTTTGATTACATTACATTTGAGGTCAGATTTCATATATGTATAAGTTTTTATTACAGCTCAATAATGACCAAATATTTCAAATAAAATTAATTTTCATAAAAACGGTACAATAGTTATCGAGATATAGCCAAAAGAACTGGTTTTATTTAATTCAAAATGATATAAACATTATTTTAAAAGCAATGACAATTCACTATAACAAAAATTATTTTTTGAGTCGGTTGAGTAGTTGTAGAGATATAATGTCTTATATGTGTATCTAGAGATATATGAGACATTATATCTCGACAACTACTCAACCGATGTAAATACTGCAGTTGCCGACATATAGGCTACTATATCGAATCTTCATGCAATCACTTATTTTGATTAGAAATTTCATTCTTATCGAAGTAAAGGATATATTTTCCCATAGTGCAGAATGCACATTTTCAGCTAAATAACGTTTCGTGGTATCAATGTATAGAATTTTTTCTAACATGCTTTAGATTTTATTGACTTTTAAATAATACATGTGTTGTAACTTTAAGTAAGTACTTCTGCCATAAGTAGGAATATTTAAATCTTCACATAAGTGCAAAACAGTCGAACAAAGATTAAAGTCTACAAGTTTCAAGAAAAACTTTTATGCTTTAAACAAATTTCCTATTAAAATAGTAAATTTTTGAAAAATTTCCTATAAAAATAAGAAATTTTTTAAAAATTTCCTATAAAAATAAGAATTTTTTTGAAAAATTTTCTATAAAAACAAGAAATTTTCGAAAAATTTTCTATAAAAATAAAAAATTTTCGAAAAATTTCCTATAAACATAAGAAATTTTTGAAAAATTTCCTATAAAAATAAGAAATTTTTGAAAAAATTTCCTATAAATCTAGTAAATTTTTGAATAATTTCCTATAAAAGAAGTAAATTTTTAAAAAATTTCCTATAAAAATACGAAATTTTTGAAAAATTTCCTATAAAAATAAAGAAAATTTGAAAAATTTCCTATAAAAATAGTAAATTTTTGAAAAATTTTCTATAAAAATAGTAAATTTTTGAAAAATTTCCTTAGAAAAATAGTTAATCTTTGAAAATTTTCCTATAAAAATAGTAAATTTTTGAAAAATTTCAAATAAACATAAGAAAAATTTCCTATAAAAATAGTAAATTTTTGAAAAAATTTCCTATGAAAATAGTAAATTTTTGAATAATTTGCTATAAAAATAGTTAATTTTTGAATAATTTCCTATCAAAATAGTAAATTTTTAAAAAATTTCCTATAAAAATAGTAAATTTTTGAAAAACTTCCTATAAAAATAAAGATAATTTGAAAAATTTCCTATAAAAATAAGAAATTTTTAAAAAGTTTTCTATAAAAATTAGAAATTTTTTAAAAATTTCCTATAAAAATAAGAAATTTTTGAAAAATTTCCTATAAAAATTAGAAATTTTTTAAAAATTTCATATAAAAATAAGAAATTTTTGAAAAATTTTCCTATAAAAAAAATTTTTTTGAAAAATTGCTATAAAAGTAAGAAATTTTTGAAAAATAAGAAATTTTTGAAAAATTTCCTATAAAAATAGTAAATTTTTGAAAAATTTCCTATAAAAATAGTAAATTTTTGAAAAATTTCCTATAAAAATAGTAAATTTTTGAAAAATTTCCTATAAAAATAGTAAATTTTTGAAAAATTTCCTATAAAAATAGTAAATTTTTGAAAATTTTCCTATAAAAATAGTAAATTTTTGAAAAATTTCCTATAAAAATAGTAAATTTTTGAAAAATTTCCTATAAAAATAGTAAATTTTTGAAAAATTTCCTATAAAAATAGTAAATTTTTGAAAAAATTCCTATAAAAATAGTAAATTTTTGAAAAATTTTCTATAAAAATAGTAAATTTTTGAAAAATTTCCTATAAAAATAGTAAATTTTTGAAAAATTTCCTATAAAAATAGTAAATTTTTGAAAAATTTCCTATAAAAATAGTAAATTTTTGAAAAATTTCCTATAAAAATAGTAATTTTTTAAAAAAAATTTCCTATAAAAATAGTAATTTTTTAAAAAAATTTCCTATAAAAATAGTAAATTTTTGAAAAATTACCTATAAAAATATAAAATTTTTGAAAAATTTCCTTTTAAAATGGTAAATTGTTGAAAAATTTCCTATAAAAATAGTAAATTTTCGAAAAAAAATTACTCTTATCCTTTAAAAATTTTATTTTTGGTAATTAAAAGTATTTTCTTTTCCACTTTATTTTCACAATATTTTTCTAAATTCCCTGTAAAACCCATTTGTTTCTTGAAATCTATGTGTAACTGTTTCGCAAAAGAATCTTAAGTATAAATTTCGATTATAAATATCATAATAAAGTAGTTCGTGTTAAGAACCTACAATTTGTTTCCTGGTATTCTATGCTACGGATTTCGTTTTATGTTTATACATCTTTTGATTGTTCTTGGGGATACTTAAGTTGTCATAAATATCCTTCAACACCAGACTTAGTTTTCTACTTCTAGAAAAAGAAAATTCTTTACTCGCACATTCGTTTAGACTTCAGTTTAGATTTGCATGTTTCTTGCAGTTGAAAATAAATCGATAACGATTATGTTCATTTATGTTTTTCATAAATGTTTTTTTGTACCTTTATTTGTAATTTACATGCTACTTACAGCTGCTTTCTTTAAGCTGGGAAGACAGGTGAAAAAAAAAGAAGTTTCTATTACTTTATGCTAAGCAGATATAATGGGTTTTCGAAAATGTTCACTTTTATGTGAGATATCCAAAAAAATGAACCGATTTTTCAATAGTCTTGGTCAAATAGCCTGTTGTTACATTTATACATAATAATAGTCATTCAAAGTGGTCAAAGGGCTCAAAAAACCATTAGAAGTTTAATAGAAAAATGAAAAAGTAATACTTAACCTAACAATCAAACTCAACTCATAAAAGAGGATAAAGGCAAACTAATAATAGAAGTTGAACGTCCCCGATAATGATTAAACAGAAAAATGTTTCAATTTTGCGTGCCTGACTTATGATGGATTTTTTGAATGAAAACATAAAATCAACATAAAAGACGTTGAAGAAATGCAACCACGCGATGATACTCGGTTTCTGGTGCTGCTTCTGCTGCCCACCATTAAAATTAAAATTTTACTCTGAACATAAAATTACAAAAACAAAAGTTTTTAAACGTTTATAAAACACGCAAGAAGAAATAATATCAACCAAAATTGTAGATTTAAGTAAGAAAAACACGTCAAAACCTACACAAAAAATCAATCGAGTTAATTGCAGTAGCAGGTTTGGAAGAAGTTATAATAACAGGGTGTACCACCTCGGGGAGTTTTTCGCTTCTTCTTGAAGTAACTTTTTGACAGCTCAAGGTAAAGGCATGACAAATGATATTGGGTAGATGAGATGATAAATAATATACTTTTTCGAGAATTGACTATTTATAGAACATTTTTTGAAATTGACTATTTATAAGAATTTTTTCGAAGATTGGCTATTTATAGGAAATTTTTCGAAAATTGACTATTTACAGGAAATTTTTCGAAAATTTACTATTTATAGGAAATTTTTCGAAAATTGACTTTTTATAGGAAATTTTTCGAAAATTGACTATTTATAGGAAATTTTTCGAAAATTGACTATTTATAGGAAATTTTTCGAAAATTGACTATTTATAGGAAATTTTTCGAAAATTGACTATTTATAGGAAATTTTTCGAAAATTGACTATTTATAGGAAATTTTTCGAAAATTGACTTTTTATAGGAAATTTTTCGAAAATTGACTTTTTATAGGAATTTTTTCGAAAATTGACTATAGGAAATTTTTCGAAAATTGACTATAGGAAATTTTTCGAAAATTGACTATAGGAAATTTTTCGAAAATTGACTATTTATAGGAAATTTTTGGAAAATTGACTATTTATAGGAAATTTTTCGAAAATTGACTATTTATAGGAAATTTTTCGAAAATTGACTATTTATAGGAAATTTTTCGAAAATTGACTATTTATAGGAAATTTTTCGAAAATTGACTATTTATAGGAAATTTTACGAAAATTGACTATTTATAGGAAATTTGTCGATAATTGACTATTTATAGGAAATTTTTCGATAATTGACTATTTATAGGAAATTTTTCGAAAATTGACTATTTATAGGAAATTTTTCGAAAATTGACAGTTTATAAAAAATTTTTCAAAAATTGACTATTTATAGGAATTTTTTCGAAAATTGACTATTTATAGGAAATTTTTCGAAAATTGACTATTTATAGGAAATTTTTCGAAAATTGACTATTTATAGGAAATTTTTCGAAAATTGACTATTTATAGGAAATTTTTCAAAAATAGACTATTTATAGGAAATTTTTCGAAAATTGGCTATTTATAGGAAATTTTTCGAAAATTTACTATTTATAGGAAATTTTTCGAAAATTGACTATTTATAGGAAAATTTTCGAAAATTGACTATTTATAGGAATTTTTTTCGAAAATTAACTATTTATAGGAAACTTTTGCGAAAATTGATTTTTGTTAGGAAATTTTTCAATAATATCTTATTTTTATAGGAAATTTTGCAAAAATTTCTAATTTTTACATGAAATTTTTTTAAAAAATTTCTGATTTTTATAAGAAATTTCATGTAAAAATTACCTATTTTTATAGGAAATGTCTCAAAAATTTTTATTTTTAGAAAATTTTTTAAAAATTTCTTATTTTTATAGGAAATTTTCCAAAAATTTCTTACTTTTATAGGAAATTAATTAATTAATTTCTTAATTTTATATGGAATTTTTCTAAAATTTCTTATTTTTATAGGAAATTTTTAAAAAATTTCTAATTTTTATAGGAAATTTTTAAAAATTTCTTATTTTTATAGGAAATTTTTCAAAAATTTCTTATTTTTATAGGAACATTTTTTAAAAATTGACTTTGTTTTGAAAATTGAATAGGAAATTTGTCTAGTTGTTTCTCACTCACCTTGTGTTCATCGAATTTTAAAACAAATTCTAATATTTCGGCCAACTGTTTGACCAGGGCCTGTTGTGTTTCTAAATGCTGTGTAGGATTTAATTTACCGCCCACCAACTGACCCAGCAGTTTTGGTACAATTTTCTCTAATTCCAGCGAATGTTCGTAGCAACGTTTCAGTTTTATCACTAAAGGCAGGACGGCTGACCAGGCTTTTTCTTGCAGCGAGGGATCGGCAATGGCTTCGCGAATTTCTCGACCGGCACCCTGTATAAATAGAGAAAACAAAAGAAATTCCAAAAATTAATTAAAATCATTTATTAAGAATTCATGTAAGGCAAACTAATTTGATTCAGATTTTAATTTTAGCTAAACGAAAAAAGCGCCAACTATAATTATTGGCCATTTGTGTTAAACTGTTACCAACAAAAATACAAGAAATTTTCAAAGGGAAAAGAAAATTGTTTGAATTTTCATGCAAAAATAAATAAATAAAAATATAGGTACGATTATGTTCTACTATAATAACAACCACCATAAATTTCATATGCATGAGCTCATATGGACATTCAGTCAGGTTTTATATCTCCCCAGACCAAAGCAACTGGTACGGACTGAACAGTAATAAAATGTACATGTGTAAAATGTAAGTTTTCCATATAGAGGCCTGCATTGACAATATAGAAGACAAATCATTTTATCTAAAATTTTTGTATAGAAAATTTTTTTATTAAAAATTTTTGTATAGAAAATTTTTTTATCAAAAATTTATCTATAGAAAATTTTTATTGGAAAATTTTCCTATAAAAATTTTATACCGAAAATTTTTCTATAAAAATTTTATACCGAAAATTTTTCTATAAAAATTTTACACCGAAAATTTTTCTATAAAAATTTTATACCGAAAATTTTTCTATAAAAATTTTATACCGAAAATTTTTCTACAAAAATTTTATACCGAAAATTTTTCTATAAAAATTTTATACCGAAAATTTTTCAATAAAAATTTTTCTATAAAAATTTTATACCGAAAAATTTTATACCGAAAATTTTTTGATAAAACTTTTATACCCAAAATTTTTCTATAAAACTTTTACACCGAAAATTTTTCTATAAAAATTTTATACCGAAAATTTTTCTATAGAAAATTTGTACCCAAAATGTTTGTATAAACATTTTATAATGAACATTTTTCTATAAAAATTTTACAGCCAAAATTTTTTTATAAAAATTTTGTACCGAACATTTTTCTATAAAAATTTTATACCGAAAATTGTTCTATAAAAATTGTATACCTAAAATTTTTCTATACAAATTTTATACCAAAAATTTTTCTGCAAAAATTGTATAGCAAAAATATTTCTATAAAAATTTTATACCAAAAATTTTTCTGTAAAAATTTTATACCGAACATTTTTCTATAAAAATTTTATACCGAAGTATTTTTATAAAAAAAATTTATAACGAAAATTTTATACCGAAAATTTTTGATAAAAATTTTATACCGCAGATTTTGCTATAAAAATTTTATACTGGAATTTTTTCTATAAAAATTGTATACGAATATTTTTTTACTCCTGGTTAAGATCATTAAATTAATTGATCACTTAAGCGAAATTGAAAACGAGAATTATGTTGAAACTTGAAAGGCCGATAAGATAAGAACGATTTAGTCAATTGTATTCTCATAAAACAATAGAATCGGATATATTTTTCTTATTTTATTCGGATCATTCCTTAAAAAAAGAGTGATTTAGAGTCGATTGCTATATATTTCTGCTTACGCAAACACTTGAAAATCCAAGTGCACTTGAAATGCAAATGTTCTAAAGCAGTCCTTTAGTTCATATGTGCAATGGCCTACCAGTTCGCCAGCCTACATGCTCGAAAATATTGCTAGAACAGTTGTGGAAAATTGTACAAAAAATCATAAATAAAAAAGGCAACAGAAAACTGTTAACTCCAACTTACATATCGGCCAACAAACAAACAACCAACCACAAGCCAATATACTCATATGGATTCATATAAACACAAGTCCACACAAAACTTTTTCTAAAAAGCCATTGACCATTAGAATTATTGTCCATATAGAAAAGAAGTGAAGTGCATGGACATAACATTTGTTGTTGCTGGTTTTGATATGTTATGGCGATTGTAAAAATTACAACAATTACAAAATAAAAAATACAAATAAATTAAGTATAAAATCTAGGAGGTTTAGCTATTTTAGAAATTGCTGTTATATTTTTTTCAGGTAATAAAAAAAAAAATAACAAAAATTCAAAATTAAAAATTGATTCAATTGTTTAACATAAAAACAACGCTATAGCATAATGATTTTATGGCTCGTTGGCATTTTACGCCTATTTTATTTGGGGTTTGTTTTATCTTTTTATACACTTTGAACAAATTGCATGACCAATATTATTTTTAAAAGGTGTTAAGAAACAAGATTATTTTTCAAAAGAAATAATCTTGAGGGTTATCTAAACATGTCGAAAAGTTAAGCAACTGAACTTTTTTTTTGGCACACCCAATCACGTTTAGTGGAAAAACAATTTATTTGTTCAACTTTTTAAGGAGATAGTTATTAAAAAAGTGTTAAAATACGAAATTATAAAACCCCCAATTGGTCCGTTTGTTTCTGCATGAGAGAGGAAAACCATAACGTTTTACTTATTCTCCCAGTCGCTCTCAATAATTTAGATTAAAAAAAAATGTTCAATGGAATAGTTTCTATAGAAAATTGTTAAATGGAAAGAGTTTTTAGTAGAAAATTCTACAATTGGAAAAGTTTCCTGTAGACAAATTTTTCAATTTAAATAAATTTTCTAAAATAAGAAATTTTTGAAAAATTTCCTATAAAAATAAGAAAATTTTGAAAATTTTCCCATAAAAATAAGAAATTTTTAAAAAATTTCCTATAAGAATAAGCAATTTTTGAAAAATTTCCTATAAAAAAAAATTTTAAAAATAAGAAATTTTTGAAAAATTTCCTATAAAAAGAAGAAATTTTTGAAAAATTTCCTATAAAAAGAAGAAATTTTTGAAAAATTTCCTATAAAAAGAAGAAATTTTTGAAAAATTTCCTATAAAAATAAGAAATTTTTGAAAAATTTCCTATAAAAATAAGAAATTTTTGAAAAATTTCCTATAAAAATAAGAAATTTTTGAAAAATTTCCTATAAAAATAAGAAATTATTGAAAATTTTCCTATGCAAATAAGAAATTATTGAAAAATTTCCTATAAAAATAAGAAATTTTTGAAAAATTTCCTATAAAAATAAGAAATTTTTGAAAAATTTCCTATAAAAATAAGAAATTTTTGAAAAATTTCCTATAAAAATAAGAAATTTTTGTAAATTTCCTATAAAAATAAAAATTTTTTGAAAAATTTCCTATAAAAATAAAAATTTTTTGAAAAATTTCCTATAAAAATAAGAAATTTTTGAAAAATTTCCTATAAAAATAAGAAATTTTTGAAAAATTTTCTATAAAAATAAGAAATTTTTGAAAAATTTCTTATAAAAATAAGAAATTTTTGAAAAATTTCCTATAAAAATAAGAAATTTTTGAAAAATTTCCTATAAAAATAAGAAATTTTTGAAAAATTTCCTATAAAAATAAGAAATTTTTGAAAAATTTCCTATAAAAATAAGAAATTTTTGAAAAATTTCCTATAAAAATAAGAAATTTTTGAAAAATTTCCTATAAAAATAAGAAATTTTTGAAGAATTTCCTATAAAAATAAGAAATTTTTGAAAAATTTCCTATAAAAATAAGAAATTTTTGAAAAATTTCCTATAAAAATAAGAAATTTTTGAAAAATTTCCTATAAAAATAAGAAATTTTTGAAAAATTTCCTATAAAAATAAGAAATTTTTGAAAAAATTCCTATAAAAATAAGAAATTTTTGAAAAAATTCCTATAAAAATAAGAAATTTTTGAAAAATTTCCTATAAAAATAAGAAATATTTGAAAAATTTCCTATAAAAATAAGAAATTTTTGAAAAATTTCCTATAAAAATAAGAAATTTTTGAAAAATTTCCTATAAAAATAAGAAATTTTTGAAAAATTTCCTATAAAAATAAGAAATTTTTGAAAAATTTCCTATAAAAATAAGAAATTTTTGAAAAATTTCCTATAAACTAAGAAATTTTTGAAAAATTTCCTATAAAACTAAGAAATTTTTGAAAAATTTCCTATAAAAATAAGAAATTTTTGAAAAATTTCCTATAAAAATAAGAAATTTTTGAAAAATTTCCTATAAAAATAAGAAATTTTTGAAAAATTTCCTATAAAAATAAGAAATTTTTGAAAAATTTCCTATAAAAATAAGAAATTTTTGAAAAATTTCCTATAAAAATAAGAAATTTTTGAAAAATTTCTTATTTTTTTTTAGGAAATTTTTAAAAAATTTCTTATTTTTGTAGAAAATTTTTAAAAATTACTTATTTTTGTAGGCAATTTTAACAGTATTACAAACATTTTTCAATTTATGTCAGTTAAGCCCTTTTGCATTTCAGTTAATGATATACAATTTACATGTGCCTCATGTTGCAGTTGCAATGATGCATAAATATTTGTAAATTAAACAATTTTCTGGCGTTCTTGAGCTCCTGTTAAGTACAACAACAACAAAAACAAGAAGAATAATATAACTATACAATAAAAACACAATAAGAGACACCCAGTCTGCCACCACCAAAGAAGTGCTAAGTCTGTCCGTCCGTAATGCACCATTATGCCATTTCCTAAAGGAGGGAATTGAATGCAATGAATAAAATGTAATAAAAAGAAAGTAACTCGTACTCGTACATGTGTGGTCTAACAGCTTTTGTTCGGAGTCCTAACGGATGCTGCTGCTCCATTCCGTTGTCGTTGGTTGTACCTTCTCATCCAACAATAACAACAAGTATCCTGATAATGTCACCCATACAATACCAGCATAAACAAGTGCTAAAACACTTTTATCATTTGCTTTTCTTATGTTGTGTGTGTGTTTTTGTTGTTGTTGTGTGTGTTTCTTTCCAAGATGTTGCTGCTATTTACAAATTTTATCCCATCAGAGGCAGGTGATTGTGTTTTAAATAATTTATACCTCCAGATGGTTTTCTTTGAAATTGTCGTTATATCTTTATTCTATGTCAGACGTATTTAAACTGGAGTATTCGTTACTGGCTGCTGCTACTTGCAATCCTAAGGGTTTTGTCAGCCTGTCTCAAGGATTCTCCTTAACATACCATCAAAGTAAATAACTATAACTATGAACTTTAAGCATGTACGTGCATGTCTCCATATATCAGCAATTGGATGTTTCCAGAACAAGGTCAGACTTTTTGAAAAGTTTTTAAATTTCTCGGTATTTGAGGAATAATTTTGAACTTGTTGATAAACATTATTTAGTCGAAGGAGTACAGGAGATCGTATGCAAATTTGATTTACAAAAGTTTTGTAATAAGTAATTGTGGGAAAGTGTTGTAAGGAACTTGAGAGATTTTTCAATTAAAATTTTAATGGAAATGTAAAATTTTTACAAATGCATAATAAAGTGAGTTTTGAATAATGGTAATCTGGTTGTAGAAGTTTGGCTTGTTTACACTGACAAAATAAAACTGTTTAAGACCTTTTTGAAAAAATTTCCTATAAAAATAAGAAATTTTTCAAAAATTTCCTATAAAAATAAGAAATTTTTGAAAAATTTCCTATAAAAATAAGAAATTTTTAAAAATGTCCTATAAAAATAAGAAATTTTTGAAAAATTTCCTATAAAAATAAGAAAATTTTGAAAAATTTCCTATAAAAAAAAGAAATGTTTGAAAAATTTCCTATAAAAAAAAGAAATGTTTGAAAAATTTCCCATAAAAATAAGAAATTTTGGAAAAATTTCCTATAAAAATAAGAAATTTTTGAAAAATTTTATATAAAAATAAGAAATTTTTGAAAAATTTCCAATAAAAATAAGACATTTTTGAAAATTTTCCTATAAAAATAAGAAAATTTTAAAAAATTTCCTATAATAATAAGAAATTTTTGAAAATTTTCCTATAAAAATAAGAAAATTTTGAAAAATTTCCTATAAAAATAAGAAATTTTTGAAAAATTTTCTATAAAAATAATAAATTAAAAAAAATCCTATATAAATAAGAAAAATTTGACAAATTTTCTATAAAAATAAGAATTTTTTGACAAATTTTGTTTAAAAATAAGAATTTTTTAAAGTTTTTTATAGAAAAGTGTTCAATGGGAACAGTTTTCTATAGAAAAGTGGTCAATGGGAACAGTTTTCTATAGCAAAGTGTTCAATGGGAACAGTTTTCTATAGCAAAGTGTTCAATGGGAACAGTTTTCTATAGAAAAGTGTTCAATGGGAACAGTTTTCTATAGAAAAGTGTTCAATGGGAACAGTTTTCTATAGAAAAGTGTTCAATGGGAACAGTTTTCTATAGAAAAGTGTTCAATGGGAACAGTTTTCTATAGAAAAGTGTTCAATGGGAACAGTTTTCTATAGAAAAGTGTTCAATGGGAACAGTTTTCTATAGAAAAGTGTTCAATGGGAACAGTTTTCTATAGAAAAGTGTTCAATGGGAACAGTTTTCTATAGAAAAGTGTTCAATGGGAACAGTTTTCTATAGAAAAGTGTTCAATGGGAACAGTTTTCTATAGAAAAATTTTCAATGGGAACAGTTTTCTATAGAAAATTGTTCAATGGGCAGTTTTTTGGATAAAGCTTAATGTGAATTTTTAAAACAGAAATTGTAATCGGAAATTCTTGTATGTGCCCAAGATAGTACCTTCTTTACGAAAACTATATACTTGTAACCAGTACAATATGTTTATTAGTTTCCAAACTCTTCTGTGCATTTATCCGTAAAAGCAAAGAACGAGAGCGGGTTTGAAACCGCAACAGAATACACATCATTTGATGCAACTTTTTCATAAGATGTAACTTTTTTGTTTGTTTTTTTCTCTGTCTCTTACTCTCAAACTTTTCCAGTTCCCTGGAGATGTTGTGGCATTTACTAAAAGGTGCTAATTATTTTCAGTTTTCTTAAAGGTTGCAAATTGTAAAAGTGCAAGGTGTTGTAAATGTTGCATTTAATGAAATGATTTATGGGTTTTTTATTTGCAAAGTTTAATGAACTTTTAGAAGAAGATTTAAAAAGAGTTTGTGAAGTGAAATACAAAAATGTCAGGAAACTTTTTTTAATATTTACTTACATTTAAGTATTTTAAAAATGAAGAAGATTTGGTTGGAATAGGTCTACTTAATACCATGTTTTATGTTTTTTAAACCTCTACTAATATGACTAATCACTTTTTCTAAATGAACTCATTCGTATGATTAAACTTGACCTTCATGCGTTTTGGAAATGGATTATAGTGTCATGCATTGACTTAATTAAATGACAAAAGAACACCCAATTATTAAAATTGGACATTCCCCTCTTATTAAATTATAAAAAATAATAGGAAATTATTAATTTAACACGCAAGTAAGAAATTTCAAAAATAAGAAACGTAAAAATTTAACATGTCAAATTGAGATTTTAATAAAAAATGGAGGAGTTGTTTTAATGGGAACAGTTTATCAAAGCAAATTTTTAGTGGAAAGAGTTTTTATAAAAAATGCTTTAAAAGGAAGAGTTTTCTATAGAAAATTATTCTTTGGGAACAGTTTTCTATAGAAAAATATTCAATGGGAACAGTTTTCTATAGAAAAATGTTCAATGGGAACAGTTTTCTATAGAAAAATGTTCAATGGGAACAGTTTTCTTTAGAAAAATGTTCAATGGGAACAGTTTTCTTTAGAAAAATGTTCAATGGGAACAGTTTTCTATAGAAAATTGTTCATTGGGAGCAGTTTTCTATAAAATATTGTTCATTGGGAACAGTTTTCTATAAAAAATTATTCATTGGGAACAGTTTTCTATAGAAATTTGTTCATTGGGAACAGCTTTCTATAGATAATTGTTCATTGGGAACAGTTTTCTATAGGAAATTGTTAATTGGGAACAGTTTTCTACAGAAAATC
The DNA here is from genome assembly GCA_933228675.1 of Stomorhina lunata. Lineage (NCBI taxonomy): Eukaryota > Metazoa > Arthropoda > Insecta > Diptera > Rhiniidae > Stomorhina > Stomorhina lunata. The sequence goes on along the minus strand of OW121742.1, from coordinate 35,929,561 downwards.
GTTAATTGGGAACAGTTTTCCATAGAAAATTATTTTCCATATACAAAATTGTGAATTGGGAATAGTTATCTATACAAAATTGTTCAATGGGAACAGTTTTCTCTAGAAAATTTTTCATTGGGAACTGCTTTCTCTAGAAAATTGTTCATTGGGAACAGTTTTCTCTAGGAAATTATTCATTGGAAGCAGTTTTCTATAATTATTACTATTATTTTACAGAAATTTGTTTATTGGAATTGGTTTTCTGTAGATAATTGCTCATGGGGATTAGTTTTCTATAATTTATTAACAATTACCAATTCTACTACTGACCTGGTTTGCAATAACACTTAAAAGAATAGAAGAAATAATAAAAATTATAGTAAAAAAATATTTTATAGACAATTTATTGCATTTCCGCCAAGAAAATAAATAATGTCCCATTAAAATAAGAAGCGAAGGAAGGAGTGAAAGAATTGTAAAATTGTTATTTGCATAAAAATCTACTAAAAGAAATGTCTAATAGAAACAAGTAATTTTATCAAATCCATAAAACATCTACGAGTAGTAGCAAAATAAAAACATAATAATCCGTAAATATTCCGAGTCACGTTTATAGATTTCTGGTTTTTTGTTTAATTTGTCTTCACTTGTCCCCTCTTTTCCTATATTCAAAATATTCAGACTTAATTTTGTTTATTGAAAGATGAATAAACTTTAGAAACTATATGAATATAAAACAAATAAGTAGAGATATTAACATATAGAGGCTTTGCAGAAAAAGAGTCATAATTCTAAACAAAGATTTTAAATAACATTTAAAAAAATTGCTAAATAGTTCTACAGTCTTAAATCATTTACTCAAGATTTTGACTTATGACTTTCTGGAAACAAAAGTTGGTTTTGGCAAGAAATAACTGAATGAATGACTGAATAAGTCTATGAATGAAAAATACTGTCACCATATGTTCCCCGGATTTCAACATTCTATTTTATTTTTTTTATTATTATTTTGATTCTATGATGACATTGTTCATTTTTTCCAAAATAAATATTTACGGAGCTAAAAAAAACTGAAAGCAAAAATGAAGACAACGAAATTTTTTTATGAAATTTCAAGACAACAAATTTTAAGAAATTACAAAACACATATTAAATAAAAAGTACATGCAGTAAAGATCAAAATTATAGCACTATTAAGAAGTTATCTTTCAAATTGTTAATTTTTTTTTTTTTATGGAAAAATGTTCAATGGAAACAGTTTTCTACAAAAAATGTTCAATGGAAACAGTTTTCTATAAAAAAATGTTCAATGGGAATAGTTTTCTAAAGAAAAGTGTTCAATGGGAACAGTTTTCTATCGAAAAATGTTCAATGGGAACAGTATTCTATAGAAAAATGTTCAATGGGAACAGTATTCTATAGAAAAATGTTCAATGGGAACAGTTTTCTATAGAAAAATGTTCAATGGGAACAGTTTTCTATAGAAAAATGTTCAATGGGAACAGTTTTCTATAGAAAAATGTTCAATGGGAACAGTTTTCTATAGAAAAATGTTCAATGGGAACAGTTTTCTATAGAAAAATGTTCAATGGGAACAGTTTTCTATAGAAAAATGTTCAATGGGAACAGTTTTCTATAGAAAAATGTTCAATGGGAACAGTTTTCTATAGAAAAATGTTCAATGGGAACAGTTTTCTATAGAAAAATGTTCAATGGGAACAGTTTTCTATAGAAAAATGTTCAATGGGAACAGTTTTCTATAGAAAAATGTTCAATGGGAACAGTTTTCTATAGAAAAATGTTCAATGGGAACAGTTTTCTATAGAAAAATGTTCAATGGGAACAGTTTTCTATGGAAAAATGTTCAATGGGAACAGTTTTCTATAGAAAAATTTTCAATGGGAACAGTTTTCTATAGAAAAATTTTCAATGGGAACAGTTTTCTATAGAAAAATTTTCAATGGGAACAGTTTTCTATAGAAAAATGTTAAATGGCAACAGTTTTCTATAGAAAAATTTTCAATGGGAACAGTTTTCTATTGAAAAATGTTCAATGGGAACAGTTTTCTATAGAAAAATGTTCAATGGGAACAGTTTTCTATAGAAAAATGTTCAATGGGAACAGTTTTCTATAGAAAAATGTTCAATGGGAATAGTTTTCAATAGAAAAATGTTCAATGGATACAATAATCTTATATTTCTAAAACTGCTATAATTCTGAAACCGTCTGTTTGAGAACAACTTTAAAAATGTTTCCTTCAAAGAAAACGGAAGGGTGTTAAAATAAAAACCATAAAAAATTCTTATGCAGTTGATTCGAGGTGTAATACAAAAATCGTTGTCATTCTTTGGTTTCATGAACTTCAGGAATTAATAAAAATTATTATTTGTTATTGTATTTAATAGACATTTTGACGCGCAGATTTAATGTCTTCAAGTCAGGAAACCAACACAAAACGTTCGCTTTAACCTCATCAAACCCTCATGCATATGAAAGGTACAAGTTAATCTACAAGAATTTCCTATAAATAGTCAATTTTCGAAAAATTTCCTTTAAGAAGTCAACTTTCGAAAAATTTCCTATAAATAATCAATTTTCGAAAAAAATTCCTATAAATAATCAATTTTCAAAAAATTTCCTATAAATATTCCATTTTCGAAAAATTTCCTATAAATAGTCAATTTTCGAAAAATTACCTATAAATAGTCAATTTTCGAAAAATTTCCTATAGTCAATTTTCAAAAAATTTCCTATTAAAAGTCAATTTTCGAAAAATTTCCTATAAATATTCAATTTTCGAAAAATTTTCATATAAATATTCAATTTTCGAAAAATTTCCTATAAATAATCAATTTTCGAAAAAAAAAATCCTATAAATAATCAATTTTCGAAAAATTTCCTATAAATATTCAATTTTCGAAAAATTTCCTATAAATAGTCAATTTTTGAAAAATTCCCTATAGTCAATTTTCAAAAAATTTCCTATTAAAAGTCAATTTTCAAAAAATTTCCTATTAAAAGTCAATTTTCAAAAAATTTCCTATTAAAAGTCAATTTTCAAAAAATTTCCTATTAAAAGTCAATTTTTGAAAAATTTCCCATAAATAGTCAATTTTTGAAAAATTTCCCATAAATAGTAAATTTTCGAAAAATTTCTTATAAATAGTGAGTTTTCGAAAAATATCCTATGAGTAGTCAGTTTTCGAAAAATTTCTTATAAATAGTCAATTTTCGAAAAATTTCCTATAAATAGTTAATTTTCGAAAAATTTCCTATAAATAGTCAATTTTCGAAAAATTTCCTATAAAAAGTCAATTTTCGAAAAATTTCCTATAAATAGTCAATTTTCGAAAAATTTCCTATAAATAGTCAATTTTCGAAAAATTTCCTATAAATAGTCAATTTTCGAAAAATTTCCTATAAATAGTCAATTTTCGAAAAATTTCCTATAAATAGTCAATTTTCGAAAAATTTCCTATAAATAGTCAATTTTCGAAAAATTTCCTATAAATGGTCAATTTTTGAAAATTTTCCTATAAATGGTCAATTTTTGAAAATTTTCCTATAAATAGTCAATTCTCGAAAAATTTCCTATAAATAGTCAATTTTCGAAAAATTTCCTATAAATAGTCAATTTTCGAAAAATTTTCTATAAATAGTCAATTTTCGAAAAATTTCCTATAAATAGCCAATTTTCGAAAAATTTCCTATAAATAGTCAATTTTCGAAAAATTTCCTATAAATAGTCAATTTTCGAAAAATTTCCTATAAATAGTCAATTTTCGAAAAATTTCCTATAAATAGTCAATTTTCGAAAAATTTCCTATAAATGGTCAATTTTTGAAAATTTTTTATAAATTGTCAATTTTCGAAAAATTTCCTATAAATAGTCAATTTTCGAAAAATTTCCTATAAATAGTCAATTTTCGAAAAATTTCCTATAAATAGTCAATTTTCGAAAAATTTCCTATAAATAGTCAATTTTCGAAAAATTTCCTATAAATAGTCAATTTTCGAAAAATTTCCTATAAATAGTCAATTTTCGAAAAATTTCCTATAAATAGTCAATTTTCGAAAAATTTCCTATAAATAGTCAATTTTCGAAAAATTTCCTATAAATAGTCAATTTTCGAAAATTTCCTATAATTAGTCAATTTTCAAAAAATTTCCTATAAATAGTCAATTTTCGAAGAAGTTCCTATAAATAGTATATTTTTGAAAAATTTCCTATAAATAGTCAATTTTCAAATCCTATTTTTTTCAAATTTTAATTTTCCACATTATCTTATCTTTGGCCCATAGTGCATTAATAATAAATTACGTTATGGAGAAGCTTTTTGTCTATGTATTAATTAAATAATTAAAATTATCACTAAATATGGTAAACATAAGAGAGTGAGAGGGAGTAAAAGAGAGAATGAGAAGCAGATTAGAGAAACCCCTTCAAAAAAAGTTAAAAAAAATTAATGTTTAATGAATTACAAAAAAAAAGACTATGAATCATTCAAATAAAGTGAAATACTCTCTTCTAAAGTGTTTGTAAATCAAATAAACAATTTTTTGTCTGAACTTTGCAAGAAAAAAACTGAAATCCAACAAAAGTAGAATTTATTTATTTATGTCTACGACGATTTTGTTTAAACAGAATTAAATGAAATTATTTATGTATTTAACTTTTTTTCCTTATTTATTTAATATTCTTCGATGACAATAAAAAGCTTTTATTAAATACCGTTTAGATATTTATTCCATTTTATTGCAAATAAAAAGAAAATTTATTTAGCTTTTTTTATTTATTAGACTATTTTTTTTATTGTTGATAAGATTTGAAATCGAAAAAAGTATGTAGATATTGTGTGTTTTTATGTGCATTTAAATAAATTTATCTACTTATTCAATATCGATTAGAATCGTTTATGTGTAGATAAATTTCATTTCAATTTTTTATTTAATTTTCCGAATTTTATTTTTTGCTATTTTTATTTACAGATTAAATTAACCAGAAAATTGGTATTAAATAGTTGAAATTATGTTCAGATACTTTGGAAAATTGTCACGTTTGTTAACACCTTCTCGATAAATTTGGCATGACACTGAAAAATTGCTACAATTAATGATAAATAATAAATGACTTTAAAAAAATTATTTGCAATTTTTTACATTAATGACAGTTGTGAAATTCTGATGATTTGACTCTATGACAGCTTAAATGAATGATTTTCATTATTTCAATGAATCGTAAGCAAAAAAATTAATTTCCTATAAAAATAAGAAATTTTTGAAAAATTTCCTATAAAAATAAGAAATTTTTGAAAAATTTCCTATAAAAATAAGAAATTTTTAAAAAAATTTCTATAAAAATAAATAATTTTGAAAAATTTAATATAAAAAAAGAAATTTTTTAAAAATTTTCTATGAAAATAAGAAATTTTTGAAAAATTTCCGATAAAATTAAGAAATATTTTAAAAATTTTCTACAAAATTAAGAAATTTTTGAAAAATTTCATGTAAAAATTAGAAATTTTTGAAAAATTTCTTATAAAAATAAGAAATTTTTGAAAAATTTCCTTTAAAAATAAGAAATTTTTTAAAAATTTCCCATAAAAACAAAAAATTTTTGAAAAATTTCCTATAAAAGTAAGAAATTTTTGAACAAAATCCTATAAAAATAAGCAATTTTTGAAAAATTTCTTATAAAAATAAGAAATTTTTGAAAAATTTCCTATAAGAATACGAAATTTTTGAAAAATTTCCTATTTATAGGAAATTTTTGAATTTTTGAAAAAATTCCTATTAAAATAAGAAATTTTTGAAAAAGTTCCTATAAAAATAAGAAATTTTTGAAAAACTTCCTATAAAAATAAAAATTTTTTGAAAATTTTCCTATAAAAATAAGAAATTTTTGAAAAATTTCCTATAAAAATAAGAATTTTTTGAAAAATTTCCTATAAAAATAAGTAATGTTTAAAAAATTTCCTTAAAAACTGAGTAATTTTTGAAAAATTTCCTATAAAAATAAGAAATTTTTGAAAATTTTCCTATAAAAATAAAAAAAATTTGAAAAATGTTCTTTAAAAATAAGAAATTTTTGAAATATTTCCTATAAAAATAAGAAATTTTTGAAAATGTTCCTGTAAAAATAAGAAATTTTTGAAAAATTTCCTTTAAAAAGAAGAAATTTTTTAAAAATTTCCTTAAAAAATAAGAAATTTTTGAAAAATTTCCTATAAAAATAAGAAATTTTTGAAAATGTTCCTATAAAAATAAGAAATTTTTGAAAAAATTTCTTTAGAAACAATAAATTTTTGAAAATTTTTCTTTAAAAATATGAAATTTTTGATAAATTTCCTATAAAAATAAGAAATTTTTGAAAAGTTTCCTATAAAAATAAAAAAAATTTTAAAAATTTCCTTTAAATTTCCGTTAATTTAAGAAATTTTTAAAAAATTTCCTTTAAAAATAAGAATTTTTTAAAAAATTGCCTTTAAAAATAAGAAATTTTTGAAAAAATTTCTATAAAAATAAGTTTTTTAAAATTTTCCCATAAAAATAAGAAATTTTTGAAAAATTTCCTAAAAAAATAGGAAATAATATTTCATATAAAAATAAAAAATTTTGAAAAATTTTCTATAAAATAAGAAATTTTTGAAAAATTTTCGTTTAAAAATAAGAAATTTTGAAAATCTTCCTTAAAAAAATAAGAAATTTTTAAAAAAAATTCCTTTAAAAAGTAAGAAAAGTTTCCTTTAAAAAATAAGAAATTATTTTTTTTTGCTTTAAAAAGTAAGAAATTTTTAAAAAATTTCCTTGCAAAGTAAGAAATTTTTGAAAAATTTTCTTTAAAAAATAAGAAATTTTTGAAAAATTCATATAAAAATAAGAAATTTTTGAAAAAAAAAAAAACTTTAAAAATAAGAATTTATTAAAAAATGTTCAATAAAAATAAGAAATTTTTGAAAAATTTTCTTTTAAAAATAAGAAATTTTTGAAAAATTTCCTTTAAAAATAAGAAATTTTTGAAAAAAATTCTTTAAAAATAAAAAATTTTTGAAAAATTCATATAAAAATAAGAAATTTTTGAAAAATTCCTATAAAAATAAGAAATTTTTGAAAAATTCATATAAAAATAAGAAATTTTTGAAAAAAATACTTTAAAAATAAGAATTTTTTAAAAAAATTTCTATAAAAATAAGAAATTTTTGAAAAATTTCCTATAAAAATAAGATGAAAAAAATGAATAAATGAATAAGATGAAAAAAAAAATGAAAATGAATGAAATGAAATGAAAAATTTTTAAAGATTTCTTATAAATATAAGAAACTTTTCAAAAATTTCTTACATATTTCAAAAATTTATAAGAAATTTTTGAAAATTGTTTTTATAAATATAAGAAATTTTTGAAAAATTTCTTAAAAATATTAGAAATTTTTGAAATATTTAAATTTTTGTATAGCTTCGTTATTTAAGTGATAAAAAAACACTTACAAAAACTTCTTACATTTCAAAGTAACCACAATTAAGATTTAATGATTATTGAATTACTTACTTGACTTTTAGAGGTTTTAAATAATTTGTAATGACCTTGGTAATCAAGTTTCATATTAGAGAAAAACTACAATAAATTTTATATCATACGACCAGAAATCAAACCAAATCTTTTTAAACTTTGCCAAGTTTGATATCCTCTAATATTGCACAACCCTTGAAGTCATTTATTTCAAAAACTTTTATATTAAATAATTTTTTTATTACAATAGTTTATATCCAAGAGTATTTTGATAAGTACCCCCTATATCTTTCTTTGTGTAAAAGTTTTCTTAAAGAATAACTTCTTTCATTTCATATATTATTGTATGTCAAGAGGGACAAAATGTCTTAAAGTTACTTTGAGTTTGAAAAAATACTTCAGGTTTTATTCTAAAGTTTTCTTAAGAATTATATTAAAATAAATTTGATAACATAATGTAAAGAATGGCTGGGAAATAGAAGTGTATTCTTAGTTCAAATCTTATTAAATAAAAACATTTTTTTTGATACATTTTTTAGTTCCTTTTTTGCTTTAGAGTAAATGTTGCTGTTTACTTTATGCACACTTTGTAATGTATAGTGAAGTGAATTGTTTACTTTATGGCATAAAAAAGGTAAGTAAAGTAGACAAGTATCATATTTTTGATTTGGATTAAAGAAGACAAAGATCTACTTTTTAATTGATTCTAAGTAATACTAAGAAGTATAATAGATCTTTCCCAACACGACAATTTTGCTACGATTTTTTAATCAAAAATCTGCTCTATTTATATAAGCCTTTTTATGATTCCCCCTAATTTCACATACATAAGTCTTTCAGAGAAAAAAATATACAAAATAGAAAAAATTGTAAAATAAATAAAAGAATGTAAACAAATAGTATAATCAGTATTTTATTATTTTGTTATTATTGCTCTGATGTTTATGTTACAGTTTTGTTTTATTTCATTATTTATTTATATTTTTTTTTTGTTCATATTTTATTCAGTGTCATATTAATTGTGATAAAAACAAAAAAATACGAGAAATAACAAAACAATACCCCAGACTCTTTCTAAAGAAAATACCCCTAGGCTGCTGACGTTTTCTAGATAGAATTTTTTATTTATTTATTCAGATTTTCATAATTTTTTTTGGGGGAATGCACAAATTCATTTGTTGATCTTTCTTTGTGTGTTAAAAATTTGAAATAAACTATACACAAGGTGAAATTAATCTAAATATGAGGAGAGTATGAACTTTTGTATATAGAAAATTTTACTTTTGTTTAGTGCGAAAAATTTTTACATATAAATAAAAATTACACTTAAAAAGGCTTTTGAGAAACAGCTTTAGAATAATTGAACAAAAAATAAAAGCAGAGATTTTAACCCATTGTTTTATTTCTTTATATCTTGGGTTCAAGAACGAATATTTGCAATTAAGAAAACGGTTTTTTAGACTTAAGTGATCTATAAACTTTCTTTATAAGAAATTGCACTAAAAATTAAATAAGCAATGAAAGTAAAAATGTATAAATTTGAAATATACCTATAAAAATAAGAAATTTTTGAAAAACTTTCTATAAAAATATGAAATTTTTTAAAAATTTCCTATAAAACTAAGAAATTTTTGAAAAAATTCCTATAAAATTAAGAAACTTTTGAAAAATTTCTTAAAAAAAATAAGAAATTTTTGAAAAATTTCCAATAAGAAAAAGAAATTTTTGAAAAATTTGTGAAAAATTTCCTATAAATATAAGAAATTTTTGAAATATTTCCTTTAAAAATAAGAAATTTTTGAAAATTTTTCTATAAAAATAAGAAATTTTTGAAAAATTTCCTTAAAAATAAGAAATTGTTGAAAAATTTCCTATAGAAAAATAAATAATTTTTGAAATTTTATAAAAATAAGAAATTTTTGAAAAATTTCCTACAAAAATAAGGAATTTTAGAAAAATTTCCTATTAATATAAGAAATTTTTGAAAAATTTAGAATAAAAAGAAAAAATATTTGAAAAATTTCTTATAAAAATAAGAAATTTTTGAAAAATTTTCTGTAAAAACAAGAAATTTTCCTATAAAAATAAGAAAATTTTGAAAAATTTCCTATAAAAATAAGAAATTTTTGGAAAAATTTCCTATAAAATTAAGAAATTTTTGAAAAATTTCCTATCAAAATAAAAAATTTTTGGAAAAATTTCCTATAAAAATAAGAAATGTTTGGAAAAATTTCCTATAAAAATAAGAAATTTTTGGAAAATTTCTTATAAAAATAAGAAATTTTTGAAAAATTTCCTATAAAAATAAGAATTTTTTGGAAGATTTCTTATAAAAATAAGAATTTTTTTTAAAATTTCCTATACAATTAAGAAATTTTTGAAAAATTTCCTATAAAAATAAAAAATTTTTGGAAAAATTTCCTATAAAAATAAGAAATGTTTGGAAAAATTTCCTATAAAAATAAGAAATTTCTTATAAAAATAAGAAATTTTTGAAAAATTTCCTATAAAAATAAGAAATTTTTGAAAAATTTCCTATAAAAATAAGAAATTTTTGAAAAATTTCCTTATAAAAATAAGAAATGTTTGGAAAAATTTCCTATAAAAATAAGAAATTTTTGGAAAATTTCTTATAAAAATAAGAAATTTTTGAAAAATTTCCTATAAAAATAAAAAATTTTTGAAAAATTTCCTATAAAAATAAGAAATTTTTGAAAATTTTCCTAAAAAAATGAGAAATTTTTGAAAAATTTCCTATAAAAATGAGAAATTTTTGAAAATTTTCCTATAAAAATAAGAAATTTTTGAAAAATTTCATATAAAAATAAGAAATTTTTGAAAAATTTCCTATAAAAATAAGAAATTTTTGAAAAATTTCCTATAAAAATAAGAAATTTTTGAAAAATTTCCTATAAAAATAAGAAATTTTTGAAAAATTTCCTATAAAAATAAGAAATTTTTGAGAAATTTCCTATAAAAATAAGAAAACTTTTGAAAAATTTCCTATAAAAATAAGAAATTTTTGAAAAATTTCCTAAAAAATAAGAAATTTTTGAAAAATTTCCTATAAAAATAAGAAATTTTTTAAAAATTTCCTATAAAAATAAGAAATGTTTGGAAAAATTTCCTATAAAAATAAAAAATTTTTGAAAAATTTCCTATAAAAATAAGAAATTTTTGAAAAATTTCCTACAAAAATAGGAAATTTTTTAAAAATTTCCTTTAAAAATAAGAAATTTTTTAAAAATTCTCTAAAAAAAAGTTTGAAAAATTTTTTATTAAATTTTTGAAAAATTTCCGGTAAAAGTAAGAAAACTTTTTAAAAATTTCCTATAAAAAAAATTTTGAAAATTTTCCTTTAAAAATAAGAAATTTTTTGACAAATTCCTTTAAAAAAGAAGAAATTTTTTAAAAATAAGAAATTTTTCAAAAATTTCCTATAAAAATAAGAAAATTTCAAAAATTTTCTTATAAAATTAAGAAATTTTTGAAAATTTGGCTATAAAAATAAAGAAAACTTTAAAAAATTTGCAATAAAAAATTTCGAAAAATTTCTAAAAAAAAATTTCCTGTAAATAGACTTTTTTTTGTAAATTATTTTTGTTACAAACAAAAATTTTTTATGTTTTGCCAAAACGTTTCAAAATAAATTGATTTCTTGCTAAAAGATTCTAGAAATTTGTAAACATTTGTTATCTAAATTTGTCATTTTACACTTGTTCACTTTAGATGTATTCTACTGCGTGTATGTGTATCATGTGTTTTGAAAAATTGATCTAATTTACATTATTTTACTTTGAATCGTGCCGTGTGTAATGCCTCTTAAGTAGATCAAGTATTTAAAAGCACTTTCATTTAATTTCACTTAACAATTAGTGCAGACATGTACAAGAGACAGAGGGACCGACAGACATACAAATAAAGTATTGCCAACATTATGATGCCGTTCATTGTTCTTAGTTAATACACCATTTCCAAGGGTATTTTGGGATTTACTAGAGGTCTGTTCAATTCAAAATGTAATTAGCAATAGAACAGCTTAAATCTTGCTAATGTAGCAAAAAAACGTTAAGAAATGTATAAACATTTCGACTCTATTCAAGCTAGTCTACTTCTCCCCAAAAATATCTTACCTCAAACTTTTGTTTTATGCAATTAGTTGCATGTCATGTCCCCTAATGTAAATCATGTCTTTTTGTGATTTTGATTTTATTTATTTAGTAATTTTCCTAGAGTCGAGTTTGACTTAAATGCCTATAGAAATGGTGTAAATCGATATTGTAAACGTCTAAGTAACTGGCTATAGGTGTAAATAAGTGTGTTATTGTTACCAATAGTTTTTTTTTCATTTTCTTTAAAAATTGTTTAAAGATCTTTGTGCCAATTACATTTTGCTTTTCATTCTTCACAAAATATTTGTTCGTTAAAAAAATATTTTCTTCTCAACAAAACTTTAACAAAAATATTCTTCTTAACCCAATTTGAAAGCAAATGATGTACGAGTGTGTCAAAGTTTTTTTTTGTTACATTTGTTTAACAAATGTAAAGTTTTAAATTTTTTATTTACAAAACAAGTTGCACAATATGTTCCAACTAAATGGATTTGATGACTGTGATGATTTTGTCATACAATGTTAAATTTAAGTTAAATGTTCTTCTGTTGGTAACTAAAGTAATGTTACAATGTAAACTTTGGATTTTGGCGTGTTTGTTAGTTCGGTTTTATTTCGAAAGCCCCTTGGGATCCGACCAAACTTGTCACGTGTGTAGGCAATTAACTTGACATTTAGAGTTTAGCATGACATGCTTAAGTATTTTTGTCTGCGAAAAAGAATTTTTTGTTAAAACTAATTTAATAACAAGTATAAAAAAGAGCTTTAACAAAAAATGTAAGTTTTTTATGAAATATAGTCATGTAAATATATGAGACACTTTAATGAAATATGAAATACACATATAACATGGTTGTGAAATGTTATAAAATTATCCCCTAATTCATAGACAAATTTTAAAATTATCAAATTCTTATAATTTGAAATTTGTATGGACAATTTGAATTATAAACTTGCTATAGCTTTATTTTTTGATTACGAATTAGGCTATTAGTTTTCAAAATCAATTTTCGCAAAATTTTTTAGAAATACAATTTTTTTAAAAATTTCATATTTTGATAGGAAATTTTCCAAAATGTTCTTATTTTGAAAGAATTTTTCAAACATTTTTTGTTTTTATAAAAGGTTTTTAATGACATTTATTTTTATTGGACATTCTTTCAAAACTTTCAAATTTTTAAAAAATTTATTATTTTTATACTATTTTTTTCAAAAATTTCTAATTTTTAAAGAAAATTTTTAAAAAATTTGATATTTTTAAAGAATTTTTTCAAAAAATTTTAATTTTAACAGACAATTTTTTACAAATTTCTTATTTTAATTATGTAGGACTTTTTTCAAAAATTTCTTATTTTTAAAGAAAGTTTAAAAAAAATATTTTTCTTTTTTGTTAAAAAATTTCTTATTTTAAAAATGTTTCCCTTTGTATAAGAAATTTTTCAAAAATTTATTTTTTTTATAAGAAATTTTAAACATTGTCATAAAAAGTTTTTCAACAATTTCCTATAAAAGGAAATTTTTAAAAGTTTCTTAATTTTATAGGAAATTTTTCAGAAATATTTTTTTTTTATACAGAATTTTTCAAAATTTTCTTTTTTTTATAGGAAATTTTTTAAAATTTTCTTATTTTTTGAAGAAATTTTTTAAAAACTTATTAATTTTGTAGGAAATTTTTCAAAAATTTATTTTAATTAGGAAATTTTCATTGCTTTATATTATAAGAAATTTTTCAAAAATTTCTTATTTTTTAAATTTTCTCTAAAAATATGAAATTTTTAAAAAATTTCTTATTTTTACATGAAAATTTTCAAAAAAAAATTCTTATTTTTATAGAAAGTTATTTAAAAATTTCATATTTTTATCGGAAATTTTTTTTTAAATTTCTTATTTTTATAGGAAATTTTTCAAAAATTTCTTATTTTTTATAGCAAATTTTTCTAAAACTTGTTAATTTTATATTATATTTTTTAAAAATGTCTTATTTTTTATAGCAAATTTTTCTAAAATTTATAAAATTTTATAGGAAATTTTTCATTTTTTTTTTTAATTTATAAAACATTTTTCAAAAATGTATTTTTCTTATAGGAAATTTTTCAAAAATTTCTTATTTTTTTCGAAAATGTCTTATTTTTATAGAAAATTTTTCAAAAATTTCTTATTTTTATAGGAAATTTTTCAAAAATTTCTTATTTTTATAGGAAATTTTTCAAAAATTTCTTATTTTTATAGGAAAGTTTTCAAAAATTTCTTATTTGTATAGGAAATTTTTAAAAAATTTTAATTTTTATAGGTAATTATTCAAAACTTTCTTTTATAAGAAATTTTTCAAAAATTTCTTATTTTTATAAAATTTCCTATTTTGATAGGAAATATTTAAAATATAATTTTTAAAGAAAATTTTTCGAAAATTTCTTATTTTTATAGGATATTTTTCAAATATTTTTAATTTTTATAGGAAATTTAAAAATTTCTTATTTATTGGAAATTTAAAAATTTCTTATTTATATTATAAATTTTTCAAAAATTTCTTATTTTTATCGGAAATTGTTCCAGTTATTTATTTTTATAGGAAATTTTTCAAACATTTATTACTTTTGTAGGAAATTTTACAAAAATGTATAATTTTTATAGGAAATTTTTCAAAAATTTCTTGATTTTACAGAAAATTTTTCAAAAATTTCATAATTTTATAGAAAATTTTTCAAAATTTCTTACTTTTATAGAAATTTTGCAAAATTTTTTTTGTTTTTATAGGAAATTTTTCAAAAATGTCTTATTTTTACAGAAAATTTTTCAAAAATTTCTTATTTTTATATGAAACTTTTCAAATATAGTTTTAATTTTATAGAACATTTTTCAAAAATTTACTATTTTTATAGGAAAATTTTCAAAACTTTCTTATTTTTATAGGAAATTTTTCAAAAATTTCTTATTTTTATAGGAAATTTTCAAAAATTTCTTATTTTTATAGGAAAGTTTACAAAAATTTATTATTTGAATATGAAATTTTTTAAAAATTTCTTATTTTTATAAAAAAATTCTAAAAAATTTCTTATTTTTATAAAAAAAAATTTCAAAAAAATTTTATTTTTATAGAAAATTTTTCAAAAATTATTATTTTTATAGGAAATTTTCAAAAATTTATTTTTTTTATAGGAAATTTTTCAAACTAATTTTAAAATTTTAGAGTAGTTAAACGAGATTTTTCGAAAATTGACTAATTTTTTAATATTGTTTTTAAAATTTCCTGTATTATTTTGTGTTCAATTTTGATTAAATTTTGCTAATGTTATAATTTGATTATGTCTTTATTTGATTTCAAAATAAGTTTTAAGCTAATGTCTTTTTTACTCATGTTCGCAGACTCTAATGGCCACTAAAGGTCATATTATAAAACAATTTTAAATTGAGTAATTTTCTCCAGCATTTTTCAATTTAAATGAAATTAAAGCAAACGAAAAAAATTGCACAAATGATTGAAATTATCCAACTTGTGCATTGGCGTAATGTTTTCAAAATAAATTCAAAATTTTTGTATACAAACATGTTTCCAATAAGAAATAAATGTTATTTCAATTCTATGAAAAACTAACCAATACGAGTATGGTCGCACCATACAATTTTTTTCTGAATTTGTGAAAACTTCCGGTTATTAAACTCTAGTCATGTCTGTGTTAAACAACGAATATTAAATATTCAAACAAATAAAAATATTGGAAAAAGAAGAAGTGCTTAAAATTATATAATATAGACATTAAAATATTTGCCATTGATAGACGACAAAAAACTTAGTTAGACAGACGATAGAATAATTTGTTTTGCCATATAAAGTGCAATAATGTTTATTTGAACAACAAAAAATTTAATTGAATACAATTTTATATTTGTGACCAAAAAATTGGTACCCTCTTCGACCAAATGTGTCATTAAAATTTTACATATAAGCAAAATTTTTTAGTTCTGTTTAAAAATATTTAGTCTGAATACCAAAATGTTGAAATAGAATTATTGTTTGTATTTATTTGAAGTTATATTTTTTATGCAATTTTTAACCCTTTTTCCATATTTACACATAATAAATAGTTTACAGTCTTTTTTGCGGTAATTGTCGTTAAATTACATAAATATGTTGTAACTTTTATTTATAGCAAACCCAAATTGTGCAAATGTTGACACTCGCAGTTAAAATCTATTAAAAGATTAATTTATTTAATAATTTCCGTTAGTTGTATAATTAAAATATAAATTACAATTAAATGTTTTATAATGGTTTTAAACATTTAGCCTTTTTTAAATAAAGAGTTTAATGGGCCAGACATAAAGCCATTTAGGGAATACAAATATTTCAAATTTAGTTGGAATTTATGTTTACTTAAAACTCAAGGTTAAGCAACCTTTAAATATTTCCTATAAAAATAAGAAATTTTTTAAAAATTTCCTATAAAAATAAGACATTTTTGAAAAATTTCCTATAAAAATAAGAAATTTTTGAAAAATTTCCTATAAAAATAAGAAATTTTTGAAAAATTTCCTGTAAAATAAGAAATTTTTGAAAAATTTCCTGTAAAAAAAAGAAATTTTTGAAAAATTTCCTATAAAAATAAGAAATTTTTGAAAAATTTCCTATAAAAATAAGAAATTTTTGAAAAATTTCCTATAAAAATAATTAATTTTTGAAAAATTTCCTATAAAAATAATAAATTTTTGAAAAATTTCCTATCAAAATAAGAAATTTTTGAAAAAATTCCTATAAAAATAAGAAATTTTTGAAAAATTTCCTATAAAAATAAGAAATTTTTGAAAAATTTCCTGTAAAAATAAGAAATTTTTGAAAAAATTCCTATAAAAATAAGAAATTTTTGAAAAATTTCCTATCAAAATAAGAAATTTTTGAAAAATTTCCTACAAAAATAAGAAATTTTTAAACAATTTCCTATAAAAATAAGAAATTTTTGAAAAATTTCCTATAAAAATAAGAAATTTTTGAAAAATTTCCTACAAAAATAAGAAATTTTTAAACAATTTCCTATAAAAATAAAACTAAAAAAAATCTTTTAAAAATAAGAAATTTTTTTAAAATTATGGTGTAAAAATAAGAAATTTTTGAAAATTTTCGTATCAAAAAAAGAAATGTTTGAAAAATTTGCTATAAAAATAAGAAATTTTTAAAAAATTGTCTAAAAAATACAAAATTTTGAAATTTTTTTTAAAAAGAATAAGACATTTTTGAAATATTTCTTATAAAAATAAGAAATTTTTGAAAAATTTCCTATTATTAAAAAATTTCTTATAAAAATTGGAATTATTTGAAAAATTTCCTATAATAATTTGAAATTTTTGAAAAATTTCCTATAAAAATAAGACATTTTTTGAGTAATTTCCTATAAAAATAAGAAATTTTTGAAAAATTTCCTATAAAAATAAGAATTTTTTGAAAAATTTCCTATAAAAATAAGAAATTTTTGAAAAATTTCCTATAAAAATAAGAAATTTTTGAAAAATTTCCTATAAAAATAAGAAAATTTAGTAGTTAAATTTTTAGATATTCCTTTAACAAAGTATTTAATATCTTTCTAAATATTAAAATAAAAATGTTTCTTTTGCTCAACATTCGCTTTGTAAATATTTTACATCAACATTTTTCCTGCTCATCATTTGAAAAACAATACACAAATTCTTGGAAATAAAATTCAGCAGATTTTGTTATCTTTATATTGTGTCTCTTTTATGTTATATTAGAAAAACTTTTCAAGAATTTCAATTTAGATGTAAAACCTTTAAAAGAATAAAGGTGACGAGAACTGAAGAAATTTGAAAATGTTTTTAAATATTCATGTTATTAAATACAATTTACAGTGGAGTCTTTAACACTTAATTTTTATAAAAAAATTTTTAAAAAATTTCTTATTTTTATAGGAAATTTTTGAAAAATTTCTTATTTTTATAGGAAATTTTTCAAAAATTTCTTATTTTTATAGGAAATTTTTCAAAAATTTCTTATTTTTATAGGAAATTTTTCAAAAATTTCTTATTTTTATAGGAAAATTTTCAAAAATTTCTTATTTTTATAGGACATTTTTCAAAAATTTCTTATTTTTATAGGACATTTTTCAAAAATTTCTTATTTTTATAGGAAATTTTTAAAAAATTTCTTATTTTTATAGGAAATTTTTAAAAAATTTCTTATTTTTATAGGAAATTTTTCAAAAATTTCTGATTTTTATAGGAAATTTTTCAAAAATTTCTGATTTTTATAGGAAATTTTTCAAAAATTTCTGATTTTTATAGGAAATTTTTCAAAAATTTCTGATTTTTATAGGAAATTTTTCAAAAATTTCTGATTTTTATAGGAAATTTTTCAAAAATTTCTGATTTTTATAGGAAATTTTTCAAAAATTTCTGATTTTTATAGGAAATTTTTCAAAAATTTCTGATTTTTATAGGAAATTTTTCAAACATTTCTAATTTTTATAGGAAATTTGTCAAAAATTTCTAATTTTTATAGGAAATTTGTCAAAAATTTCTTATTTTTATAGGAAATTTTTCAAAAATTTCTTATTTTTATAGGAAATTTTTCAAAAATTTCTATTTTTTATAGGAAATTTGAAATTTTTCAAAAATTTCTTATTTTTATAGGAAAATTTTCAAAAATTTCTTATTTTTATAGAAAAATTTTTAAAAATTTCTTATTTTTATATTTTTTTATTTAGAATTTATTTTGAAATTCCCTTACACTTAACTCTCTTTTAAGATTGTTTTTTCATAAAATTCCTTCCCATAATTCTATATATAAATATGAGAAATTCACTCAAGTGTTATCGAAAATATAAACGAGAATTAAACCAAGTAAAATAAATTATAATAGAAATTGTAAACAAATTCATTCGAACATGACCTCAGTTAACCCTTGAAAAACAAACCCCAAATAAAATAGAAAAAAAAGAAAATAAATAAAAGGGAAAAGAATCCAATAAATGTTGAGTCTATAAGACAGAGCCTGAACAAATGTAGGAAAAAGGCGCCACAAGCTACCTCAATAATTTTAGATTAGTGGGTAGAAATATGAATTCCTTGGAGTAATGAAAAATGGTTTGATTTCCTAGATTAAAGGCATGAATTGGTTATTTCCTTTTGAAACTATAAATAAATAAATATTTCCTTTGTGTTGTATAAATATTTATATTTCTTTATTACAAGTATCATATTTTGTTTATATTTTTGGCTAGCACTTGCCATCCATCTATTCATTCATCCACCGATAGACAAACCAACGACCGTTTCCATAGAGTTTTGAATAAATGAACCAGAAAATGACTTCACACTGGTTTCTGTTTTTGACCTAAAAAACCCAAAATACTTTAAGCATTTAACGAATATGTAAACCAGTAGCAGAAGCAGCAACAGAAACATCAAGAGCAAACAAAACGCTTGGCTGGTTAGTTTGTGGTTAAACAATTTATAGTTGTACCAGGGTAAACCAAACAAAAAAAACATATTTTATTTATAAAAACCCTTTAAAATATGACGCACCCTAAAGTAAGTTGTCGACACACAAAAGAAATCTAAATAATACACTCAGAAAAATTTCAAAAATTTGCAAAAATTTCTTATTTCTATAGAAAATTTTTCAAAAATTTCTTATTTTTAAAGGAAATTTTTCAAAAATTTCTTATTTTTAAAGGAAATTTTTCAAAAGTTTCTTATTTTTATAGAAAATTTTTAAAAAAAATTTCTTATTTTTATAGAAAATTTTTTAAAAAATTTCTTATTTTTAAAGGAAACTTTTCAAAAATTTCTTATTTTTTTTAAGGATATTTTTCAAATTTTTTTAATTTTTATACGAAATTTTTCAAAAAATTCCTATTTTTATAGGAAATTTTTCAAAAATTCCTAATATTTATAGGAAATTTAAAAAAAATTCTTAATTTCATAGAAAATTTTTTAAAAAGTCCTTAATTCCTTTTAACGAAATTTTTCCAAAATTTCTTATTTTTAAAGAAAATTTTCAAAAATTTTTGATTTTTATAGCAAATTTTCCAAAAATTTCTTATTTTTAAGGAATTTTTTTAAAATTTTCTTATTTTTATAGGAAATTTTTAAAAAATTTCTTTTTTATAGAAAATTTCTTATTTTTACAGGAAATTTTTCAAAAATTTCTTATTTTTATAGGAAATTTTTCAAAAATTTCTTATTTTTATAAGAATTTTTCAAAAATTTACTATTTTTACAGGAAAAATTTCTTATTTTTATAGAAAAATTTTTAAAATTTTCTTATTTTTATACGAAATTTTTCAAAAACTTCTTATTTTTATAGAAATTTTTTCAAAAATTTCTTATTTTTATAGGAAATTTTTCAAAAATTTCTTATTTTTATAGGAAATTTTTCAAAAATTTCTTATTTTTATAGGAAATTTTTCAAAAATTTCTTATTTTTATAGGAAATTTTTCAAAAATTTCTTATTTTTATAGGAAATTTTTCAAAAATTTCTTATTTTTATAGGAAATTTTTCAAAAATTTCTTATATTTATAGGAAAATTTTCAAAAATTTCTTATTTTTATAGGAAAATTTTCAAAAATTTCTTATTTTTATAGGAAATTTTTCAAAAATTTCTTATTTTTATAGGAAATTTTTCAAAAATTTCTTATTTTTATAGGAAATTTTTCAAAAATTTCTTATTTTTATAGGAAATTTTTCAAAAATTTCTTATTTTTATAGGAAATTTTTCAAAAATTTCTTATTTTTATAGGAAATTTTTCAAAAATTTCTTATTTTTATAGGAAATTTTTCAAAAATTTCTTATTTTTATAGGAAATTTTTCAAAAATTTCTTATTTTTATAGGAAATTTTTCAAAAATTTCTTATTTTTATAGGAAATTTTTCAAAAATTTCTTATTTTTATAGGAAATTTTTCAAAAATTTATTATTTTTATAGGAAATTTTTCAAAAATTTCTTATTTTTATAGAAATTTTTTCAAAAATTGCTTATTTTTATAGGAAATTTTTCAAAAATTTCTTATTTTTATAGAAATTTTTTCAAAAATTGCTTATTTTTATAGGAAATTTTTCAAAAATTTCTTATTTTTATAGGAAATTTTTCAAAAATTTCTTATTTTTATAGGAAATTTTTCAAAAATTGCTTATTTTTATAGGAAATTTTTCAAAAATGTCTTATTTTTATAGGAAATTTTTTAAAAATTTCTTATTTTTATAGGAAATTTTTCAAAAATTTCTTATTTTTATAGGAAAATTTTCAAAAATTTCTTATTTTTATAGGAAATTTTTCAAAAATTTCTTATTTTTATAGGAAATTTTTCAAAAATTTCTTATTTTTATAGGAAATTTTTCAAAAATTTCTTATTTTTATAGGAAAATTTTCAAAAATTTCTTATTTTTAAAGGAAAATTTTCAAAAATTTCTTATTTTTATAGGAAATTTTTCAAAAATTTCTTATTTTTATAGGAAATTTTTCAAAAATTTCTTATTTTTATAGTAAATTTTTCAAAAATTCCTTTTTTTTATAGAAAATTTTTCAAAAATTTCTTATTTTTATAGGAAATTTTTCAAAAATTCCTAATGCTTATAGCAAATTTTTCAAAAATGCGTTATTTTTATACGAAATTTTCTTATTTTAATAGAAAATTTTTAAAAATTTCTTATTTTTGTAGAAAATTTTTCAAAAAATTTCTTATTTTTATAAGAAATTTTTCAAAAATTTCTTATTTTTATAAAAATAACGTTCTTATTTTTATAGGAAATTTTTCAAAAATTTCTTATTTTTATAGGAAATTTTTCAAAAATTTCTTATTTTTATAGGAAATTTTTCAAAAATTTATATTTTTTAGGAAATTTTTAAAAATTTCTTTATTTTTATAGGATTTTTTTCAAAAATTACTTATTTTTATAAAAAATGTATCAAAAATTTCTCTCAGTGTATAACTTTTAAAGATTACTTTCTTGCATAAAAACAATATGTTCAACAATTTTAAAATGTAAACCACAAAATACTTGCAGCCCTTTGCTTCAATTCTCTTTTGAATGGATTTAAACTTAAATATTAAGGTTTTTCAATTGGTTACATAAAACCAGACTCCCTATGAACTGGTGACATAGTTTTTCTGGTTAATAGTTTATAAACATTAAAATAGTAGACTCGATTTTGTTAAAGTAAATATTAAAACTTCTCATAGTAAAGGATTTTTTGTTAGTTTAGTATGTATTTAGTACCAAATAGAAACTACTAAAGTATTCATTAGTTTCTAAAGAGTTTTTTAAATCAAAGTTAATTTTCATTTCATTCAGACCCTTTTTCCGAAAAACTTTTACCTACTTCAGAGTAGGAAAACTTTATTTTCATTACATTCAGTAATTTAAGCAGGAAATAACACAAATAACCAGAAGAGGGAGCAAAAAAAGTCATTAAGCTAAAAAAAAGTACCCAGACTAAAGAACACTTTTGGATTCATCATTAAAATGTTTTTCCATGTTCGTCGTTTTGATAGCAGCTTTTAAACGAAGTCAGACAGGCGGCAGCAGGGAATCAGGGAGTCATCGCTGGATGTGAGTCGAGAAGAAGTTGTTGCAGTGAAAACCTGGTTAGTAGCTTGCAGACATGAATGACTGCTGCTGCTTGTTTTTCATTTTCTAGATTTTCCTTTTTCCCATTTTGATTTATCCTGCTTTTTATTTTCACTTGAATTGGAAGTGCGCCAAATAATACAAGAAAAAATCAAATAACCGGGACAACAAACGGCAAGTAACTGAAATGTAACACAAAACTATAATTCCTCTATATAAATTGCAACATCAATTTCAGTTTTTTCACTCATATTTTTTCAGCATTCAGTTTTTTTTTTCAAATAAGTAAAAATGTTTTGAACTGTTTAAAAAAATGTTGGTTTTATTTTTTTAATGGTTTAATGGGCTGACATTTAAATTTTGTGGAAATAAATTGGAGATAATAAGGTAAAAGGAGAATGCAAAAAAATATTCAAGAGAACGAAATAATTTTATATATAATTATGAACTTCAATAAAATAAGACAATTTTTAAATTAAATTTTTCGAAAATTTCTTAATAAGAAATTTTTCAAAATCTTTTTTTATTTTTATATGATATTTTTGAAAAATTTTCTTTCCTTTATAGAAAATTTTCGAAAATTTCATATTTTTATGAAAATTTGATTTTTTTTTTTACTTTTATAGGAAATATTGAAAATTTTTCAATATTTTTTTTTATTTTTTTTAAGAAACTTTTCAAATATTTCTTATTTTTATTACACATTTTCAAAATTTTTTTTATTTTTATAGGAAACTTTTCAAAAATTTCTTATTTTTATAGGAAATTTACTTTTATAGGAAATTTACTTTTATAGGAAATTTACTTTTATAGGAAATTTTTTAAAAATTTCTTATTTTTATAGGAATTTTTTTAAAAATTTCTTATTTTTATAGGAAATTTTTTAAAAATTTCTTATTTTTATAGGAAATTTTTCAAAAATTTCTTATTTTTATAGGAAATTTTTCAAAAAGTTCTTATTTTTATAGAAAACTTTTAAAAATTTCTTATTTTTAAAGGAAATTTTAAAAAAAAATTCTTATTTTTTTAGGAAATTTGTCAATTTTTTTTATTTTTATAGGAAATTTTTTGAAAGGTTTTTGTTTGTATAGGAAATTTTTTGAAAATTTCATATTTTTATAGGAAATTTTTCAAAAATTTCTTATTTTTATAAGGAATTTTTCAAAAATTTCTTATTTTTATAGGAAATTTTTCAAAAATTTCCTTTTTTTTATAAGATTTTTTTAAAAATTTCTTATTTTTTTATAAGATTTTTTTAAAAATTTCTTATTTTTATAAGAATTTTTTTAATTTTTTTTTTATTTTTATAGGAAGTTTTTTAAAAAATTCATATTTTTATATGAAAATATTTCAAAAGTTTCTTATTTGTATAGGATTCTTTGTAGGAAATTTTGGAGAAATTTTCTTCCCAAATGCAAGAAGAAAAAACTCAAAATAAAATCTTTTAATTCAATAAATTTTAAATAGCGCCGCTAAAGACTTTAATTTCCTCACTATCTTACATTTATTTATTTATAGCTCAAGTTATTATTTATTATCGCCTATCAACGTCATTATTCTATCAATTTCCCTGACAAAAAATACATCAATGAGCGAAACCCATTAGTTCCATAAACTTCAGTTGTATCAACGAACAAGAGGTCTCACATTTTCCATTACATTCATTTGACATTTGAGGTTAAATTTGAATGAATGTTTCATATCATATTTATAATATTAATTTTTACACCAGAAAGTGTTGACGATGATGACTGAGTTAATGAGTTTTTTTCTATTTGTTTTATTTTTTTATTTTATTCCTTTGTTTTTTATTGTATTCTAACTTTATCATCGTCATTGTCATATAATCATCATTATTATCAACCCTAATGGTTTGATACCCACTTTAGTAACTAAATAAAAGATATAGAGGGAATATTCGAATTAACTAAATATTAGATTAAGTATCTAATGTTAGTTCTTTTATGTAAATATTTATGTCGAAAAAGTGAGAGGTCGGGGAGATTGAGAATTTAATGTAAATATTTGTTGATAATTATGGGGTTAAATAGTCATTTATAACAAGTTACGTTCAATTTGATTTGCTTTCGGCTTTTAGCTTATAAAATACTTGATTTCAGTTTTAAGATATTTAATTCATTTTAAGAATCTTTTGTCAAATATAGTTCAAATTTTGTTGAAAATTATTATCTTAATAAAAATAAGATATTTTTGAAAAATTTCGTATAAAAATAAGAAATTTTTGAAAAATTTTCTATAAAAATAAGAAGTTTTAGAAAAATTTCCTATAAAAATATGAAATTTTTGAAAAATTTCATATAAAAATAGTAAATTTTTGAAAAATTTCCTATAAAAATAAGAAATTTTTGAAAAATTTTCTATAATAATAAGAAATTTTTAAAAAATTTCCTAAAAAATAAGGAATTTTTGAACAATTTCCTTTAAAAATAGTAATTTTTTTTTTAAATTTCCTTTAAAAATAGTAAATTTTTGAAAAATTTCCTATAAAAATAGTAAATTTTTGAAAAATGTTTTATAAAAATAGTAAATTTTTTAAAAATTTCCTATAAAAATAGTCAATTTTTGAAAAATTTGCTATGAAAATAGGAAATTTTTCAAAAATTTCCTATAAAAATAAGAAATTTTTGAAAAATTTCCTATAAAAAATAAGAAATTTTTGAAAAATTTCCTATAAAATTAGTAAATTTTTTAAAAATTTCCTATAAAAATAGTCAATTTTTAAAAAATTTCCTATGAAAATAGGAAATTTTTCAAAAATTTCCTATAAAAATAAGAAATTTTTTAAAATTTTCCTATAAAAATAAGAAATTTTTGAAAAATTTCCTATAAAAATAAGAAATTTTTGAAAAATTTTCTATAAAAATAAGAAATTTTTAAAAAATTTCATATAAAATATACATACAATACAATTCCCCGACAACATTCCAATTGGAACAAGGGGGTACTTCTCTCAGACAATGAGAAATAAGAAATTTTTGAAAAATTTCCTATAAAAATAAGAAATTTTTGAAAAATTTCCTAAAAAATAAGAAATTTTTGAAAAATTTCCTAAAAAATAAGAAATTTTTGAACAATTTCCTTTAAAAATAGTAATTTTTTAAAAATTTCCTTTAAAAATAGTAAATTTTTGAAAATTTTCCTAAAAGATAGTAAATTTTTAAACAATTTCTTTAAAAATGGTAAATTTTTGAAAAATTTCCTATAAAAATAGTAAATTTTTGAAAAATTCCCTATAAAAATAGTAAATTTTTGAAAAATTTCCTATAAAAATAGTAAATTTTTGAAAAATTTCCTATAAAAATAGTAAAATTTTGAAAAATTTCCTATAAAAATAGTAAATTTTTGAAAAATTTCCTATAAAAATAGTAAATTTTAGAAAAAATTCCTATAAAAATAGTACATTTTTGAAAAATTTCCTATAAAAATAGCAAAATTTTGAAAAATTTCCTATAAAAATAAGAAATTAAAAAAAAAATCCTGTAAAATTTCTATCAAAAAATTGTTTTTTTGAAAAAATTTCTAAAATTCGGGGAATTTAAAAGAACTTCAGTTAACTTTCAAATCCGGGACTATAATATGGCATTTGACCAAAATTTCTGACTCATTCGAAAAGCGATTTTAATTCCAGATATGGAATTATTTGTAGAACTTTGTACAAATAGTGAGTTTAAAGATATATCAGCTAAAGTAAAATAAATAAGAATTTTGTTTTTGTGACCTTTGACCTTAAACAAATTTAGTTGATTTAATGCGAAAGTCTGTTTCTATTTAAAATTTTAGCTTATTTTTTAGCTTCGAAAATTTATAAAACAAACAAAAACCTAAGCATTTTTGAATTTCATTTCATTCAACAAATACAAATAGTTAATAATCGAGTGGCATTTAAAGACAAAACTTGTAAAGTACCAGCACGTGAGTCACACTTCGCAAATGAAGAAATAACGTCACCATTAATGCCAGCACAGAAAAAATATTGTACATATTTAAAAATAATTCATAAAAACGTAAAATGAACAACAAAAAAATTAATGAGATGACTTATTAAAATATTCATATAAATATGAATAAATGAAATAAAAGAGATAAATTTTAAAAATAAATTTACTAGGAAACAAGGTGGACCGAACAGAAATTTTAAAATGTAGTTATAAAGAAAAAAATAAAAATAAAGAAATTGATAAAATGGAGACAGAATATTATAATTAAATAAAGAAACTACAATAATAAATAATTGTAAGCAACTGGTAAGCTAGTGCAATAAACTTGCGTAAACTTTTTCTCATAAAAGTAATTAAAAAAAATAAACCATCATACCTTATATGCCTGGATCTCCTCTAATACAGCTTCGGATTCTTTGAGTACTCGTTCTACCTCCTCATAAATTTCACGTTCTGTTTCTGTGGGTGCTGCATTTTCAAAATCCAAAAAGACATCGTAAGATTTGGCTGTGCAACAGTTTGAGTCATCACGTGCCAATAAACTCAGTAATTTGCCCATTTCTTTATATTTATTTATATATTTTTTGGTTTCGTTATTATTAATTTATTATAAAATTTTGTTTTTTAAATGCAAAATCTGTATCTGATTGTAGTTTTTCTTTTTTTTTTTTTGTTATTTTCAATTCACTTTGATTTTTGTACTGTAAACACTGCTTTTTTACTTTATTTCCTTAATTTAATTAATGAGTAAATATTTATGGGATTTTCTTTCTTATCAAACAACAAATTAAATTGATTTCTAAAAAATATAGGAAAAAAAAACAATAATTAGTAAATTTTTCTATTTTAAATAAAACTATGAAAGTGAACACAGGAGAACAAAATATCACTTTTGATTGCGATATGAACTTTAGGGGCTAAGTTTTCAAAAACTTTTTTATAGGAAATTTTTCAAAAATTTCTTATATTTATAGGAAATTTTTCAAAAATTTCCTATATTTACAGGAAATTTTTCAAAATTTCCTAATTTTGATAGGAAATTTTTCAAAAATTTGTTATTTTAATAGGAAATTTTTCAAAAATGTCTTATTTTTATAGGAAATTTTTCAAAAATTTCTTATTTTTATAGGAAATTTTTCAAAAATTTCTTATTTTTATAGGAAATTTTTCAAAAATTTCTTATTTTTATAGGAAATTTTTCAAAAATTTCTTATTTTTATAGGAAATTTTTCAAAAATTTCTTATTTTTATAGGAAATTTTTCAAAAATTTCTTATTTTTATAGGAAATTTTTCAAAAATTTCTTATTTTTATAGGAAATTTTTCAAAAATTTCTTATTTTTATAGGAAATTTTTCAAAAATTTCTTAATTTTATAGGAAATTTTTCAAAAATTTCTTATTTTTACAGGAAATTTTTCAAAAATTTCTTATTTTTATAGGAAATTTTTCAAAAATTTCTTATTTTTATAGGAAATTTTTCAAAAATTTCTTATTTTTATAAGAAATTTTTCAAAAATTTCTTATTTTTATAGGAAATATTTCAAAAATTTCTTATTTTTATAGGAAATTTTTCAAAAATTTCTTATTCTTATATGAACTTTAGGGGCTAAATTTTCAAAAACATTTTTATAGGAAATTTTTCAAAAATTTCTTATTTTTATAGGAAATTTTTCAAAATTTTCTTATTTTTATAGGAAATTTTTCAAAAATTTCTTATTTTTATAGGAAATTTTTCAAAAATTTCTTATTTTTATGAAAATTTTTCAAAAATTTCTTATTTTTATAAAAAAAAATTTCAGAAGTTTTTTATATTTATAGGAAATTTTTCAAAAATTTCTTATTTTTATTTTTCAAAAATTTCATACTTTTATAGGAAATTTTTCAAAAATTTCTTATTTTTAAAGGAAATATTTCAAAAATTTCTTATTTTTATTGGAAAATTTTCAAAAAATTCTTATTTTTATTGGAAAATTTTTCAAAAATTTCTTATTTTTACAGGAAATTTTTTAAAAATTTCTTATTTTTACAGGAAATTTTTCAAAAATTTCTCATTTTCATAAAAATTTTTACACGAAATTTTTCAAAAATTTCTTATTTTTATATAGGAAATTTTTCAAAAATTTCTTATTTTTATATAGGAAATTTTTCAAAAATTTCTTATTTTTATACGAAATTTTTCAAAAATTTCTTATTTTTATACGAAATTTTTCAAAAATTTCTTATTTTTACACGAAATTTTTCAAAAATTTCTTACTTTTATACGAAATTTTTCAAAAATTTCTTATTTTTATAGGATATTTTTCAAAATTTCTTATTTTTATAGGAAATTTTTCAAAAATTTCTTATTTTTATGAAATTTTTTCAAAAATTTCTTATTTTTATAAGAAATTTTTCAAAAATTTTTTATTTTAATAGGAAATTTTTCAAAAATGTCTTATTTTTATAGGAAATTTTTCAAAAATTTCTTATTTTTATAGTTAATTTTTCAAAAATTCCTTACTTTTATAGGAAATTTTTCAAAAATTTCTTATTTTTATAGGAAATTTTTCAAAAATTTCTTATTTTTTAAAAATTTTTTATTTTTATAGGAAATTTTTCAAAAATTTCTTATTTTTACACGAAATTTTTCAAAAATTTCTTATTTTTATATAGGAAATTTTTCAAAAATTTCTTATTTTTATACGAAATTTTTCAAAAATTTCTTATTTTTACACGAAATTTTTCAAAAATTTCTTATTTTTATAGGAAATTTTTAAAAAATTTCTTATTTTTCAAAAATTTTTTATTTTTAAAGGAAATTTTTAAAAAATTTCTTATTTTTACACGAAATTTTTCAAAAATTTCTCATTTTTATAAGGAAATTTTTCAAAAATTTCTTATTTTTATACGAAATTTTTCAAAAATTTCTTATTTTTATACGAAATTTTTCAAAAATTTCTTATTTTTACACGAAATTTTTCAAAAATTTCTTACTTTTATACGAAATTTTTCAAAAATTTCTTATTTTTATAGGATATTTTTCAAAATTTCTTATTTTTATAGGAAATTTTTCAAAAATTTCTTATTTGTATGAAAATTTTTCAAAAATTTCTTATTTTTATAGGAAATTTTTCAAAAAATTCCTATTTTTATAGGAAATTTTTCAAAATTTTTTTATTTTTATAGGAAATTTTTCAAAAATTTCTTATTTTTATAGGAAATTTTTCAAAAATTTCTTATTTATATAGAAAATTTTTCAAAAATTTTTTTATTTTTATAGCGAATTTATCAAAAATTTATTATTTTTATAGGGAATTTTTTTAAAATTTCTTATTTTTATAGTAAATGTTTTGTCCCCTTGTACACAAGTTCCAAAAATGTTCATCAGCGTCCAACAAAATTAAAATTGTATTTTAATTATGTAAATAGCCTTAATAAAGACAGAGAATTGTATATGAATAATGCAATCTACTTAATATGAAACTTATGTTAACTTTAATTATTTGATCACTTGTGCCAGACTTCTCTTGCAATATGTAAAATTTTATAGGTCAAGTAGAAAGGTGAAAAACTTGTAGCATATAATACATTTTAAATAAAAAAAAAACAGGAGGAGAAAATTGAAAACTTAGCATTCGTGAGAATGGTATGGCTGTATATTAGTCTTCAGATATTTCGATAAAACAGTAAGTATAACCAAAGACCCTATAATATAAAGATGTTGCAATTCTATACAATGATTTGCCGTATGGTCGTTTTGAAAAGTCCCTTAGAAAAGAGAATATGCTCCTTTTACCCTAATTCGAGTGCAATATCTTGTTATTATATTGTCTTTAGTATAACCTACTATTGGGTGACCGATTTTGAGAACTAATTCTTTGGAATACTATAACAAATTCCTTTAACCGATATAATAATGAATATTATAGCATAAAATTTACCAACATTTATTCGTTAATCCCAATTTCCCCCTTTCCTTAGATCAAATTTTTAAATTCCAGGAGCTGTTCCTTTTTTTGGTGTTGGGGTCTTTTATGAGCTTAAAGCAATACCAATAATGTTTTCTTGTGAATTTATAAAATTGCTTAAAATTGTGTAAACAAGTAAAATTTGTAAAAAGGACGTGAAGGTTTTTTTCAATTCTGTACAGTCCTCTTTAAGAAAACATGAAAATGAAAAAGAAATAAACATATGGTATTGCTCTACTAAACCAATTATGATAAGAGAAACAAATAAAAGATGAAATCTTGTACAAATGCAGGCACAACACACACGTGTTTACATGTGGAAACATAAGTCAATAATCGATAAATGCCAATAACATACACGTCCCATTACATTGGTACTTCAATAACTATAAAGTACATACAACATTTGGTATGCGTTTCAAAAAATTGAGATATCTCGAAGTAAATAAAATTTATTTTTAAAAAGTTTGTGCTAGAAAAAGTTTTAACTATGAAACTTGTGAAAACATCTAAAACAAATTTGTTTCTTTACACGAGGTTCTAATGAATTCCACACTTTAAACTTATCAATAAATAATGATATAACCAAAAACAGAAAAGGGAACAAAGACAAAGGGAAAGTTTTCTATCAGGAACAACAAGAGTTGTTATATAAAAGTAATAAATATTTAACACATTGATTAAAGTGTCCTGTATTAGGCTGAAACAAAAGCTATACAATTGGTT
The DNA here is from genome assembly GCA_933228675.1 of Stomorhina lunata. NCBI lineage: Eukaryota > Metazoa > Arthropoda > Insecta > Diptera > Rhiniidae > Stomorhina > Stomorhina lunata. Next base: position 35,898,750 of record OW121742.1, on the reverse strand, counting down.
GTAATGTTGTAAGAATACAAAGGAAAATCCTTGAAAATGTAGGAATAAACAAACAAAGTGATAATGGGAAAATTTGGAACAAGAAAAAAACAAAAAAAAATTTTTCAAAATTAAAAATATGATTGGTTTTGTTCAATAACAACCTTTACATCAATTTTAACCAACTGCTTCTTTTCCTACCCCCAGCAATGCAATGAAAACATTACTTTACAAATACTCAGATAGAAAATCGAAATGGTCCATGTCTCAGAGATGGGCTTTGTGAAACTATTCTTTTATAATTTTTAAAGTAAATTAAAGTTTTCTTCTTTATTTAATGAGATTTGCAGTTGCACCCTTACGTCTTCAAATGGAATCGAAAAATCGGGAGTTCGGTAGTCGGCGTCATTTAGTTTGGTGACTTGAAGAATGAAAACTGAACAAGGTTTGGCAAGTTGTGAACGTCATTGCAGTCTCTCTCAAACTCTAACTTCTAAAAGGTACGCTTAATCTACAAGTTAGATGTCTCATCAAAGCGGATGTCGGAAAATGGCTAGGGTGATCACAAGCGATACAAGCTGACTAGTTCACCTTACAGACAGATATCATTACTGTCTCCATTCGCCAATAATTAAAGACATATTTCTATTGAACCGACCCACTAAGCATTATTCGCGTTTTTACTCACGATCCTTGCGTGGCACAGTTAACCAACCGGCTTCCTAAACATCCTGCAATCCACAATGCCAAACAGTTTTAAGAAAAGGTTTGAACATGAACTGAGTTATCATCATTTACGGAGTTTAAGATCATACTTCCACAGAAGTAGCACTTTTTCAAGTACAACATCACCAGACAGATTTCCAAGAAGAATGGTTTCCTTCAAACATAGACCACTTCGATAACTTGAACCAAGTTCCCATCAACGTTGAGTAGATCTTTTACTATGAACATTTGAATGATTCTTTATTGTGAATATCTCTAAAAAGCCTAAATGTCATTTTAAATGGACTTAGAGAAACAAACATCATTCCAGTAAAGGAACACAACATCATGCTTACTTAAAAGTTTCGTTTGGGATGTCATAGGAGAAATCATTAAAATTTTAACATCACAACGTTTAAGTCTTCCCCATGTGGGTGTTATCATTAGGACCTAACCGCAAGCTAAGCATACATTAATTACAAAAGATGTTTAATTTGTTCCCGATCTCAGTTGAGCCAGAAGGACTCTTGTTTTATCTTTTCTGTTTTCTTAATTTCTTTTCTTCTTCCGTTCATGAGATAACCTGAAGTCGCGGAGTTGGTGGCGTCATTGTGAATGTTGTTTAATGCTGTCATGCATGAGTTATGATCTAAAAAATCAAGTACATATCTTCGTATACTATCCTCATAAATGCGAATATCTTTCCTGACATGACTCGGGGAAGATGCCAACTGTGTAATGTTAAAGTTTGGATGATTTCTCCGATAACATCCCAAAAGGAACTGCTGAGATAGCATAATGTTGTGTTCCATTACTGGAAGGATATTTGTTTCCTCATGAAGTTGATTTCTTAGGGCTGCATTTTGGCACCATTGAATATTTCTCCATTTTGTATCACTTAGCAACGCTGACCACACCGGAGCAGCATAATTTGCTACTGACCGAAAAATCGCTTTGACAGCAAGTTTTCTTTATTCATTCCCAATTGCTGCCGGCTAGTGCTTAAAGGGCCTTGTTTATACATCGCAAATCATAGGGTTACATTCAGTAAAAAAATTGTGAATGATATTGAGATAACGATTCACCTTACCGCATAGATCTTCAACATTAGGGCCAGTCGATCATATCGTGCAGTCGTCCGCATATGATATCACTTCAACGCCTTGCGGTGGAGCTGGAAGTTTAGAGAGGAAGAAGTTAAACAGGAGTGGCGACATATCTCCGCCCTGAGTAATTGCCTGTTTGACACTACGGTGTTTTAAGCGCAGGTCTCTAAACTCTACAAACGACTGAAGACCACTCAGATAATTTACTATCCATCTCTTGAAATTTGATGGCATTGTGGACAGCAAAATGTCCTGGAAGAGGATGGCATGGCTTACCGTGTCAAAGGCTTTTGACAAATCAAGCTCTACAAGAACCGTTCTTTCATAAGGCCTTTGCTGGTTTAAGCCTTTTGCGATCTAAGTGGTCTTCTTATCGTTGACTGCTAGTGGAGCATAGGGCCTCAATGCAAATGGGATGCAGTTGTTGCGTGGGTTTCCTGCTAACAGATAATAACTGTATTAAATGCCTACTCGCACCTCCTCGTGGTGCATCCTGGAAACCTGAGCAACCTAGTTGATGATGCGGTAAACAACCCGAGTGGGATTCTAGGTCAGGGCTAACGTGAAAGGCAGTTATCTTGGAGCCATTTCGACGAGCCATTTCGTCTAAGGGTCTAAGATAATTGTACTTGGTAAAGTACGAAATTGTAGCGTCTGTTCAACATGTTAGTTGTGGCGGCAAGCGGGCTTCTGTCTCGGATCGAGCGGCTCGCTTTACAAACGTGTCTCTTGTCTTTGGACTCATCATCCATCGACTTAGCACTTGCGATTTTATATGCATGGAAAGAAACAACATTACAAAATATACTACTCCAAGGGGTAATCATGCGAGAAATCCCCCTGCAAGAAATCTATGCAAGAACATCCTGATGAATGAAACATGATTGGTAATGGCGGCTAATGCTGTGTTGGTGCTGTGGATTTTGAGGAAACCATGATGGGGGCGAGCTGCTGGTAGTTGGCTGGTCAGCTGGGTTAAACTGGTGATAGGAGGGATATCGGTCTGTACGATGATCAATCATTCTGTGGTTTAACAGGTTTAACGATTGGGGTCACTCTACCCGCTCTACCGGAGGACTGACTCATCCCGTGGAATTAGAACAATTTCTTGACATTGATTTCTTATCAGATCAGATACTACATGTTGATCAAATTTAAATTTTAGAGATGTTACAACAACAAAATAACGCTAAGAAGGATGGAATGGTTACACAAACCCTCTGACATTATAAGCCCTTGATGTTAAGCCAGAAAATATATATAAATGTTAAATTGAACTTGCAACTGAACATGAAACTAAGCAAAGTGTTGAAACTAAAAATAAAATAAACTAACTTAGAACTTTTGGCAGAAAATTGGCCTATAAACTAACTAAACTAAACTTAAACCGAACTTCCTATCAAACATGAAACTAAACCCAATCTTGAAACTTAAACTAAATCAAATTATGTTTTGAACTTTATCAAAAACTAACTTATAACTTGTGGCAGAAAATAGAATGGAAGCTTGAAATTAACAACTAAAACTAAAACTGTACATATCGGAGGTAAATTACGTACATTTTCGTAATTACTAGATGTACTGATGCATTTAAATGCTGCCACAATTCCGCTTCCATGTGTTTTAAGAGTCAAATCCAAAACACTTGGCAGGGGGTATTATAAGAGTTTTGGTATAGTTTTCAACAAAACACAAGTGAAAATATGAAAAATTTATTACGAAAACTAAAAAATAAACAAAATCAAATAGAAAATTTAATGCACAAACAAAATGATGGTTTGTTTTTTCCTTGAAAATTTCAAGTTTATTGTGGATAATCTCTAGCTCATTTTTGCGTAGTTTGTTTAAATTTAATAATTTGGGTTTTTTATTTCTTGGCCAATAAAACCACAACGGCATGTGTTGTAAATTACTTGTTAGAGAAATTAAACAAAAACGAAGGCAGGAAAAAACCTTTTATCTTGAAATATAATCATTTTCTTATCTTTAAAAATGTTTTTTGTTCAGTTCAGTTTTTGTTCATTGCAAAAGTCTGTGTTATCGGTATCCGCCATGAAAAATACAGCAAAACAACAGGCAAAAACTTTTTTATTTTATTAAAACATATTATGTATTTTGGATTTATTTCTTTTCAATACGGGAATATTTTATTCCATATTTGTTATGGCTGCCTGTCCATGTTCTTGGCATTAATTCAGGGCACGTTTTCTAGAGACTCTGTCCAGATCGCAGGAACAGAAATAGAAGGTATAACAAAAAGTTATAAGAAAATACAAAAGAAATTAAACTCTAAGCAGGGGAGTTGTTTTCCTATTACTGTTTATGAATTCCAAAATGTAAAACCTCCCCAACAGTTCAAAATTGAAGGACATTCAGCAAAACTAGAGGACAGCCGAGCCTGTTCATATCTGCTTGCAACTGATATGTAAATGCGAAGTTAAAGTCCTTAGCTCGACAAAATATTTCTACTAAACAACTTCCAACTAAACCAAGCTGGAATATCCAAACATTCCTTTAGTCCGAAAGATGCTGCTGCCTCTTGCAACTGCTGGGTGAGGTCTTGTATCTAACGCAGCAGAGGGGTTGTTTAATACACAACTCAACCATTTTCCTTTCAAAAGAATTTCCTTGTTTTGATCCCATATGTGTTTTCCTTTATACAAAGAAAACTTTTCTTCTCAATTTTTATCACAATAATGACATTTTTTGCAAAAAGACACAATAAAAGTGTAAACAACTTTTTCTGTAATTACCATCAAGTTTTTTTTTTCTTAATACTTTTTTCATTTGTTATTTCTTATCACCTTTTTATTAAGTTATTTTCACTTGATATTTTTTCTATATATTTTCAATACTGGTTTTATTTTTATATTCCTTGTAATATTTTTTTGTTATAATTTATTATTAATCTTTTTTGTAGGAAAATCTTAAAAAGAAAAAACACCGCTATAAAAATACCGCAAAATCACACAATACGTTTTATCCAAACGGCAGCTAAAATCGAACTAAGAAAATGAGGGAATGAAAGAAAATAGAAAAATTATAAATTAGTACCAAAAATATACAACTTTGTATGGGATAAGGCGGCCAGATTTTTGAATTAATAGGTTTTAGAGCGATTTCTTGTATTTGTTTTAATTATTTTGTTAGTTTTATAGATTATAAATAATAAGGACCAAAATCCTCAAAATTTAAGGCTTTTATCTTAAGTCTACTTTCACACTAGTCAGGTTTTTCTAATCAGGTTAGAGTTTGTATGAGAAAAAGCTGACAGAATTGAAATTGATCAAACCTAACCGAAAATTTTTATGAAATTTTAGGAAAATAAAATGAAAACTGGTTCAAAAGAAATTTGAAGAAAAACTGATCAGGTTAAACGGCACTTAGTGATCGAATCGAACCATTGCGAAATGTTGTGATAATTTATTATTATAGATAAAATTTTCGAAATATTTACCATTTCATAATAAAATTCCATGTTCATTTAACATTTTCCAAACTTTTGAAATTTTGAAAACAACTTGAGAATTGTAGAAATTTTGCCAAATTTACATATTTTTTTAAATTTTTTCATAAAAATTTTTTGTCCTAGAAAAATTAAAAATTTTGAAAATAAAATTAAAAGATTTTACAAAATTTCTTTTAAGGATCCATTTTTAATATCGTGTATTTTTTTTAGAGTGCCACAATATTGAGTTGGCATAATTGCTTTATTTTATCACCCATTTAACACCTGAATGGGCCAAAGCCCAAATTGATATTGATTTTGAATTTCCATTTGATTAAATACTTACTTAATTGGTATGTATTTACAGCCTGTTAAAGCCAAAGGCCGAGCTTATTTTAGAATTCCAATTTCTTAGTCCAAGTTTTGAAAGATTTTATTCTATTTGATCTATAGATCAAAGTTTCGGACGTTTTCTTCCCTGTGGTTCATTTGATATTCAATGTTGACGCAGACTGGTCCAAAGATTTTTCGTGGAATCTTTCTCTCAAAAACTCCACGAATAGCTGCATCTGCCTGTGCAAGTGCCCATGAATCAGGATCATATATAGCATCGGTTGGCAAGTATGATTCTACGTTATCAACGATTACATATGGTAAAATACTAGTGGACTGCTTGTAGAAACCATAGACTACCACATAGATTGTGATCATATATTCTATGATCACATATATTCTAAAAAATGTATAATGAAATTTCTTATATCTACATGACGTTTCTTAAATGCACCTTGACATCTCTAAAATGTACTTTGACATTTCGTCCTCGGTCTAGTTGTGGTTTTAGTAGAAAGCATCAGTTTTGTTTTTGATTCATTGACAACAAGGCCCATTTTCATTGATTCCTTCCTAACGGTGACTGAAGTCTTTTCGCGCATGTACATCCCCGGATATCAATTTCATCGACAAACGCATGTGTTTTCTGTCGCAAAATTGTTCCAGTTGTCCTAACTGCAGCATGTTGCAAGATTTTCCCTAACACAATATTAACAAGTCAGTAAGTGCTATATTCGGTCAAGACCGACCATACGATACCATTCACCACTATGGTCAAAGTTGTTCTTTTTCCTGTATAAAGACAAATATTTGCTAAATTTTGCCATCATACAAACATTTTCTCAAAACTTATATATTTAAGCTGTTTTTGTCATTTTGACTTATATGGGGGCTAGGGTCAAATGTGGACCGATTATCTTGAAATTTGGCAAATTGATTACAGTTTTTACAAAAATTATGTATGGAAAAAATAAACTCAAAATTTTTATGGGAGCTATGGTCAAATGTGGACCGAAGTTTGGTATAGTGATTTGGATTTAAATAAGCAGTGTTTGTTTTAAATTTCATGAAAAAATATTGATATTTGTGGCCAAAATATCAATTCCGGGAAGAGGGACCCATGGAGGTACCATAAATTATGAACCGATTTTGACAAATTTCAATAGCCATGGTCCCACTATCAAAAAAATGATCTGTGCCAAATTTCATCAAATTATTTTTAGAATTGCGACCCGTACTTTGATTACATGGTTTATATGGGGGTCCAGCCAGACTGACGGACTGACATCGCTAAATCGATTGAAAAAGTAATTCTAAGACTATTGGTATACTAAGACAAATATTTCCATGCGTTACATACATCAGCACAAACGTATAATACCCTTTTCACCGTTTAGTTGCATGGGAAAGTAAACAATCAGAATTGCCGCATTTGAACTGAGGAGAATTCACAAGCTTTTGTCGAAACAACTTTGCATCAACAGAAAACTGTTGGTGTGCTTTATGGACTGGAAGGTCTTCAAAAACGATGATGGTCAGAATGTTACTGTCAGTGGTATAAGAACATGATTCGAAATTTGTTCGTACCTCAATTATGTGGCAATAATCTTGCTGATATGTGGTTCCAACAGGATGGAGCAACATGCTGCACAGCGGGCGCTTCATTTGATTTTCTTAAAGAAACTTTTAATGAAAAAATAATTTCATGTATTGACCCAATTAATTGGCTGCCAATATCGTGCGATTTAATCCTTTTGGATTATTTCGTTTGAGATTATGTAAAGTCACTTGTCAGAATTGAACACGAAGATATTCGAACACCATGATATTCGAAGAGTTATCGTAGAAATAAGGCAGCAAATGCTGCGAAAATGTGCGCGGAGGCCACGTGGCAGAAATCACATCATGTCGATTTTAAAAAGTATATTTCATTGTTTATTACAAGTAAACTATGCGTCACTCTTTAAAAAACATTAAATTTTTGCTATAAATTTGTTTCTAATGAGAAATATTTATGGTAAAATTTTATTATTTTTTTTTTAATTGTAAATATTTAAAAATTTTTTAATTTTCTTAAATATTTGCGTATTTTACAAATTGATAAAATAAATAAAGATATAATCTTTTTAATCTTAATCCAAATCTGTTGGAAAACTTTTGTATCTTAAATTTTTATATATGTCTTATATTTTTCTATAAATAATTTATTTCGAAAAATTTTTTTTTTTAAAAACTTTTCTTTTAGATTAATTTTCTGGAGATTTTTGATTTAAAAAAATGTATTTCAAAGAATTTTATATATAAAAAAACTTTAACCAACAAACATGATTTATCGAAAACTTTTGATCAAGAATATGTATTTTAAAAACATCTATTAAAAAATGTTCTATTAAATAGTTTTTAATAAAAAAACCTTAAATTTATTTCGAAATAAAATTCAATCGAAAATATTTTCATTGCAAAATTTTCTATTAAAACATTTCAATAAAAAATTGTTCTATATTTTGTAAATATTTTGAAATCAAATAAAATTTTATATAAAAAATTTTTTCAAAAAATAACAAAAAAATTTTGTTTCTAATAATTTTTTATTACAAAATTTTAAATCGAAAAATATTTTATAAAAAAATTAACACGTTAAAGAATTTTCTATGATATGAGTTTTTCTATTAAAATTCTTATTTTAAATAAACACTATTAAACTTTATACTGCATTTCATTTTTTTTATAAAACTAACATTTTTGAATATAAATTAAACTTGCAAAATCGAAAATTTGTTGTATTAACAACACTCTTTTTGCTATTAACAATATGGCATCTCCCTCCCTTTTTATTGTTCGCGTTGCCAACCATTGGCATTAGGGAATACTTTGTGCAGAAAAAAAACACACTTTTCAAGTTTCTTCTCCACGGGAGTTATTTTTGTGAAAATTTTGCAAGATTATAAATAAATAGAATAAAAAATATAAACAAATTGCTTACGACAAAGATGGCAGAAGAAACTAAAATACAATTGGATGAGATACAAAAGCAAATATTTGATAAATTGTCGGTCAACGACAAGGATGGATTTAAGCAGCTGATTGCACAAGTCAAAGGAGGTGTCAATTTTGTAGACGAAAATGGTATGACTCCACTGCAACACGCCTGTTGCAAGGGTAACAAAGATGCGGTGCAAATACTATTGGATATGGTAAGTTGAATGGCAAAGGGAAATGTAATGTATATGGAAATCATTCTGACGATATTTGTAAGTGGCCTTGTTGGCCACGTGCTTATGGCGGATAAGTGGGTAGCTTGGGGTTTGGAGCATCGGTTGTTTCATTGTTACAAAAAAGCGTCGCTGTGTTACTGTGTGATATCTCTAGTATACTGAGAGCAATTTTGCATCTCTTCAGAAAAGACTCGTATCTTCATTTTAGCAAAGGCGATGCTGCATGGCAAGAAGCAATTAGTCAAAGAATTTAATATAGCTTGTTTACCCAAGCTCCAAATACATCCTCAAATTTTGTCTATTTCCTTTAATCATTTAAACATATCACCCAAAATGTAAATACTTATTAAAATTTTCTTTCTCTTCCTAGGGAGCCGATGTCAACTTCAGTGAACACGGTGCCAACTATACACCTTTACACTTTGCTGCCTTATCTGGCAATACGGAAATTTGCACTATGCTTCTGGATGCTGGCATCAATTCCAACACCTTGAACAGTGTCAATCGTACTGCCTCACAAATGGCTGCCTTTGTTGGTAACCATGCCTGCGTGGAGACCATTAACAATTATGTATCAAAAGCTCAACTCGACTACTACACACAACCCCAAGGTCTTCAAACAGAACCACATATTCCCCCCATTTTACTAAATGCCTTCCATAAGTTTGTTGTGGACACAAATTTACATCCAGTTCGTATTGTGCTAAATTTGCAGAATTTGGGTTTGCTCAAACATTTGCCTGGCTTAAAGAAAGCCCTTGAACTCATGTGCGAAAAGGAAATGAAGAAAGCCAGCGATATTAATGAATTGATGGCCTTTAAGTATCATTATTTGCGTTGGATTATCTCGGAATTGATGCGTTGTGAGGAACAGTGCAAGGCTCAGCGTAAAGAAAAACCTGCCACAAACACCGAGGAACCCAACAAACATGATTTCGTCGAAATGTTTGTTAAACGTGTTCTAAAGGAAAACAAATTGGGTCAATTAGATTATGTGGAATTCACAATACGTGATTGCGTACGTGAATTTCCCTTCAGAGAATGCACCATATTCCGTCAAATCGTCACTCAGCTGGCCGCCAAAGATGCCCCCTCGGCCTTGACTATTCTACGTGCATCCATTAATGGTCAACGAGGTTTTATCGATGAAGTTTCCTATTGCAGTTCCTGTGGCAATGAAAAACCTGACAAGAAATGTTCCAAATGCAAAGCTGTGCAATATTGCGATCGTGAGTGTCAACGTTTACACTGGTTTATGCACAAGAAAACCTGTAATCGCCCCACTTCAAATGCTTCAGCCACAGCTGCTAAAGGTCCCATCGATGCTCAAGAATTACGTGAAGAATTGTCTCGCATGACAGCAAGTTAAATTTGTTTAAAGTGATGGTCGCTAAATAGTAATAAAACACAAAGAAGTTTCTTTATTTAATATACATTTATGAAAGCATTTTTTGTAATCTTATCTAATTTAATATTTTATGATTTTTCCATTTAAAACTTCTTCAACATTTGCTGAACTTATTTTAGTTAAGGAAAAAGTGTAAAACGAGGACACTTTATACGAAATACAAATAATTATTTTCGGTGTAGCTGTTAGTCTTGATTCCAATATATTTTATACTGTATTCGCGCCTACCCTTTAAAAAATTTTGTATATTATATTAAGCCCATCAGTTTATTTTAATTTTTTCACATACAAATAAAACCAATAATGGACCATATGTTTTAAAAGAAAGCAATAAATTTAAATATTTTATTTGTTCTAAAAAATTTTACAGAACCAAAATTTTTTCGACAAAAAAACAATGAAATTTTTTCGATAGAAAAATTTTCCTAATGAAATTTTTTCTATAGAAAAATTTTCTAAATGAATTTTTTCTCTAGAAAAATTTACTTAATGAATTTGTTTCTTTAGAAAAAAATGTTAATGTTTTTTTTTCCATAGAAAACTTTTCTTAATGAATTTTTTCTATAGAAAAATTTTCTTAATGACATTTTTTGTATAGAAAAATTTTTTAAATGATATTTTTTTTTGAAATTTTTTCTTTAAAAATTTTCTTAACGATTTTTTTCTATGGAAAAATTTCCTTTTTTCTATAGAAAAATGTTTTTCTATAGAAAAATTTTTTTCTATAGAAAAATTTTATTAATGAATTTTTTCTATAGAAAATGTTCTTAATGAAATTTTTTCTATATAAAAATTTTCTTAATGAAATTTCTTCCATAGAAAAATTTTCTTAATGAATTTTTTCCGTAGAAAAATTTTTTAATGAATTTTTTTCTTTAGAAAAATTTTCTTTATGAAATTTTTTCGATAGAAAAATTTTCCTAATGAATTTTTTATATAGAACAATTTTCCTTATTTTCTTAATGCAAGTTTTTCTATAGAAAAATTGTCTTAATGAATCTTTTCATAGAAAATTTTTTTTTTAATAAATTTTTTCATAGAAAAATTTTCTTAATTATTTTTTTTATGGAAACATTTTTTAATGAATTTGTTTTTAAATTTCTTAATGAATTTTTTTCTATATAAAAATTTTCTCAATGAAAAATTTTCTTAATGAATTTCAATAGAAAATTTTTTCAATTAAAGTTTTTCTTAATAAAAATTTTCTTAATGAAAGTTTTTCTAGAAAAATTTTCTTAACGAAAGTATTTCTATAGAAAAATTCTCTTAATAAAATTTTTTCTATAGAAAAATATTCTCAATGAATTTTTTCTACAGAAGAATTGTTTTAATGAAATTTTTGATATAGAAAAATTTTATTTATTAAATTTTTTCTATAGAAAAATTTTCTTAATGACATTTTTTCTATAGAAAAATGTCCTTAATAAAAATTTTTTATAGAAAATTTTTCTATGAATTTCTATAGAAAAATTTTCTTAATGAATTTTTTCTTAGTGACATTTTTTTAAAAGAAACATTTTCTTAATAAATGTTTTCTATAGAAAATTTTTTTTAATAATTTTTTTCTATAGAAAAATTTTCTTAATGACATTTTTTTACAGAAAAAAAATTTTTCTATAGAAAAAAAATTTTCTTAATGAAATTTTTTCTAAAAATTTTTCTTAATGAAATTTTTTCTAAAAATTTTTCTTGATGAAATTTTTTCTAAAAATTTTTCTTAGTGAAATTTTTTCTAAAAATTTTTTTTAATGAAATTTTTTTTATAGAAAAATTTTCTCAACGAAATTTTTTCTATAAAAAAATTTTGTTAATGACATTTTTTCTATATAAAAATTCTTCCAATGAAATTTTTTTTTAATGATTATTTTTCTAAAGAAAATTTTTCTTGAATCCCAAAATTCACAATAACCAAAGTCCAATGTTGGTTTGCAAATTGGCTGAATATGGACAGTGAAGGTTGGTGTCAAAACTAAGCAAAATAACATTTTTTGAGGTGCAAAAGTCGAGTTTTTTTTTTAACTGCTCAAAAAAGAAAAAATTATAAAGATAGTACCTGGTAGACCGAGCCTTGCTCGGAGCTTTATGATAAGCATTTTGAGGAAAATTTTAAAGTTTTTATATATTTTATATTATAAAGTGCTAAAATAAATTTAGAGGAAAGACATTGTAGAAATATTCAGTTAATTTTGAATTATTTGATTTATTTTGTCCGACCAACACATAGTTTGCATAGTTTACAGTTTAACTCATTTTGAATAATTTTGGAAATTATTCATATCAACAGAAACCTCTGTCGACTCATGCGCAACAACTTTGCTAAAGCTTATAGTCTGATCAAATGCACAGTTTACGATTTAATTCATTTTGAGTAGTTTTCTGTGGCGCCACCTGTCGGACTTTGCTTATTCCAATTCATAAACCTTCTTCGGCTTATCCGTAACAACTTTGCTGAAGATTATAGCATGATTAAATGTACAGCATACGATTAAATTGACTTTGAGTAAGTTTCTGTAGCGCCACCTGTCGGAAATTATTATATATATATATATATTTTATATTCTTAAACGAGCAATAATTGTATATATATATATATATATATATATATATATATATGTATATATATATATATATATATATATATATATATATATATATATATATATATATATATGTATATATATATATATATATATATATATATATATATATATATATATATATATATATATAGAATGGCTATCTCGAAAACGGCTCTAACGATTTTGATAAAATTTGGACAGTGGGTATCTCTTTTGATGTATAGGTCGAAGAAGAAGGGACTTTTGGAACTTTTACCTCTAAGAGGGTAAAAACGGGTAAAAAGGGTAAAAAATCGAAAACGCTATGTCTCCTAAAGTAATAGGTATAGAAACAAAATTAAAATTACGTTTTAAACAGCTTTGAAAATAAGCGGACAGGTGTTTGGTACTTTTTTGAAACTATGTCCGATAGGGGGTAAAAAAGGGTGAAAATAGTTTTTTTGGCACCTTTTTAACCCACTCTTATATTTTAAACTAAAGAATATAGAAAAAAAATTGGTACTGCAATCAATAGATGTAAAAAAAAACATGAAACACGTATTTGGTACTTTTTTGATTTTGGAGCCAAAATGGGTAAAAAAGGGATAAAATGATAACTTAACATCTCCAAAGTAATATGAATAGGAACATTATACATTATGTTAAATGCGTTTTAAAAAAATGTACCGAATTCAATTGGCACCAAAAAAGTACCAAATATACATATGGAACTTTTAGAAATTAGGGAATAAAAAGGGGGAAAAATTAGTATTATTTTAAACAAATGAATGTTTGTCTGTATGTATGTTCTTTATAGAATAGTAAACTGTGAATTTGATTGTGTTATGCTCTTTAGCGAAGATGTTGCGGATAAGCCGGCGAAGGTTTTAAAGTTGATAAGACTAATTTCCGACAGATGGTGCCACTGAAAATTACTAAAAATTAATTAAATCGTAAACTGTACATTTGATCATGCTATGATCTTTAGCATGAGCCGACGAAGGCTTTTTAGTTGGTATGAATAATTTCCGACAGGTGGCGCTACAGAAACTTACTCAAAGTCAATTTAATCGTAATCTGTACATTTAATCATGCTACAATCTTTAGCAAAGTTGTTGCACATGAGCCGACGAAGGTTTCTTAGTTGGTATGAAGAAATTTCGACAGGTGGCGCTACTGAAATTTACTCAAAGTCAATTTAATCGTATGCTGTACATTTAATCATGCTATAATCTTCAGCAAAGTTGTTACGGATAAGCCGAAGAAGGTTTATGAATTGGAATAAGCAAAGTCCGACAGGTGGCGCCACAGAAAACTACTCAAAATGAATTAAATCGTAAACTGTGCATTTGATCAGACTATAATCTTTAGCAAAGTTGTTGCGCATGAGTCGACAGAGGTTTCTGTTGATATGAATAATTTCCAAAATTATTCAAAATGAGTTAAACTGTAAACTATGCAAACTATGTGTTGGTCGGACAAAATAAATCAAATAATTCAAAATTAACTGAATATTTCTACAATGTCTTTCCTCTAAATTTATTTTAGCACTTTATAATATAAAATATATAAAAACTTTAAAATTTTCCTCAAAATGCTTATCATAAAGCTCCGAGCAAGGCTCGGTCTACCAGGTACTATATACAATTATTGCTTAAGAATATAAGATATTGAATAAAATTTAATGCTTTTAGATTTGAAAGTTGATGACACTTTCTTTGTATATTTCAGAACAACCGGTCACCGACGACAACAACAGAAACCAGTAGAGGGAAACAACTTAGCTAAGTGACCAACCTACATTGAGGCAAGAGCGCAGACATCAACCAAAAAAAACCAAGAAAAATGATTTCTTATTGGGAATTTCTTTGGAAGTTTATAAAACCTGAAAATAAATGAAACGGAAATTAGGACGCAGAACAGACTCACACACACACAATCGATTTCACACACACGTACAAGAAAAATCTATTTGTAGAACAAACAGTAATCCGTTGGCATAACTTAATCTTACGATTTTAAAAATTAAGGGTAAAACATGTTACATTTTTCCACTTTTATGATGAAACGAGTAAAAACCAATAAATAAATGGCACGAAATGGCTAATTATGGAATTAAGGTAACATTTCATTTATAAGACTATAATTTATATAAATTTTTTTACCTTTCTACTACATTCTCTAAACATTTATTAATCACATTTCACTAACTAATAGAAATACCCATTAATTACCAGATATAAGTTTCATTCTCTTGGCCATAAGAAAAAAAGAGAAAATACTTTTAAATATTCATACATATAATATATATATGTATAATATTATAATTAAGTAATTAACATAAAATTGCAATTTAATTTTATTATTATATTTTATAAACATTCCAAACACCACAAACAAGAAACTCTAATAATCTATATTTTTTAACGCTTACCGAAAAATTTTGATGGCCGATCGAATCGAATTTTTATGCTCGTTGGATTATACATTTTTAACACTTTATAATACAACAACTTATGACTGGAACGGATGGATGGATGGCTGATTGTTAATGTCAACTTTGATTATAAAATATTTAAGTTTTTTTGCTTTTGTTAATTTGACAATCGTAGAGAGATTATTGGCGATAAAATTCGTTGTAATTAGTAGCTTAGAAAAAATTGCTGATAAAATCTCGTGTTTAAAATGTATTTTAATAAATTCCAAATGTTTTGGAATTTTTTTGATATACAATAGTTATGCAAATATTGGATAATCTAAAAGATAGAAAGAGATTTCCATAGAAAAGTTCGAGATAGAAAGACATTTCTACAGAAAAGTTCAAGATAGGAAGACATTTCTATAGAAAAGTTCAAGATAAGAAGACATTTCTATAGAAAAAATCAAGATGGGAAGATATTTCTATAGAAAAGTTCAAAATATAATTACATTTCTATAGTAAAGTTTAAGATAAAAAGACATTTCTGTAGAAAAGTTCAAGATAGGAAGTCATTTCTATAGAAAACTTCAAGATAGTAAGAAATTTCTATAGAAAAGTTCAATATAGGAAGACATTTCTATAGAAAAGTTTAAGCTAGGAAGACATTTCTATAGAAAAGTTCAAGATAGGAAGACATTTCTATAGAAAAGTTCATGATAGAAAGTCATTTCTATAGAAAAGTTAAAGTTAGGAAGACATTTCTATAGAAAAGTTCAAGATGGGAAGAGATTTCTATAGAGAAGTTGACGAAAGGACAAAATTTCTTAAGAAAAGTTGATGATAGGGAGACATTTCTATAGAAAAGTTCAAGATAGAAAGTCCTTTTTATTGAAAAGTTTAACATAGGAAGACATTTCTATCAAAAAGTTCAAGATAGGAAGTCATTTCTATAGAAAAGTTAAAGATAGGAAGACATTTCTATAGAAAAGTTCAAGATGGGAAGACATTTCTATAGAGAAGTTGACGAAAGGACAAAATTTCTTAAGAAAAGTTGATGATAGGAAGACATTTGTATAGAAAAGTTCAAGATAGAAAGACATTTCTACAGAAAAGTTCAAGATAGGAAGACATTTCTATAGAAAAGTTCAACATAGGAAAACATTTCTATAGAAAAATTCAAGATAGAAAGACATTTCTATAGAAAAGTTCAAGACAGGAAGACATTCCTATAGAAAAGTGAAGAAGTTGACGATAGAAAGATACTTATATAAAAAATTTGGTGATAGAAGGACATTCCTGTAGAAAAGTTGACGAAAGGAGAAAATATCTGTAGAAAAGTTGATGATAAAATTACATTTCATGAGAAAAGTTGACGACAGAAAGACATTTCTTAAGAAAAGTAGACGACAGGAAGACATTTATTAAAAAAAGTAGGCGACAGGAAGACAATTCTTAAGAAAAGTAGACGACAGGAGACATTTCTTAAGAAAAGTTTAAGATAGGAAGACATTTCTACAGAAATGTTCAAGATAGGAAGAAATTTGAATAGAAAAGTTCAAGATATGATGACATTTCTATGGAAAAGTTCAAGATAGGAACACATTTCTATAGAAAAGTTTAAAAGTTTTCTACAGAAAAGTTCAAGATAGGAAGACATTTCTATAGAAAAGTTCTAGATAGGAAGACATTTCTATAGAAAAAAACAAGATAGGAAAACATTTCTATAGAAATGTTCAAAGTCTTTATTGTAGAAAAGTTTAAGATAGGAAGTTATTTCTATAGAAAAGTTAAAGATAAGAAGAAATTTCTATAAAAAAGTTGACGATTAGAAAGACATTGGTATAGAAAAGTTCAAGATAGAAAGACACTTCTGTATAAAAATTCAGGAAAGGATACATTTCTATAGAAAATTTGACGATAGGATGACATTTATTAAGAAAAGTTAACGATAGGAAGACATTTATTAAGAAAAATTTCTATAGAAAAAAATTTCTAAAGAAATTTTTTCTATAGAAAAAATTTTCTTAAGAAATTTATTCTAAAGAAAAAATTTTCTAAAGAAATTTTTTCTATAGAAAAAATTTTCTAAAGAAATTTTTTCCAAAGAAAAAATTTTCTAAAGAAATTTTTTCTATAGAAAAAATTTCGTTAGAAAATTTTTTCTATCGAAAAAATTTCTTAAGAAAATTTATAAAGAAATTTTTTCTATAGAAAAAATTTTCTAAAGAAATTTATTCTAAAGAAAAAATTTTCTAACGAAATTTTTTCTATAGAAAAAATTTTCTAAAGAAATTTTTTCTATAAAAAAAATTTTCTAAAGAAATTTTTTCTATAGAAAAAAATTTCAAAAGAAATTTTTTCTATAGAAAAAATTTTCTAAAGAAATTTTTTCTATAGAAAAAATTTTCTAAAGAAATTTTTTCTATAGAAAAAATTTTCTAAAGAAATTTTTTCTATAGAAAAAATTTTTTCTATAGAAAAAATTTTCTAAAGAAATTTTTTCTATAGAAAAAATTTTCTAAAGAAATTTTTTCTATAGAAAAAATTTTCTAAAGAAATTTTTTCTATAGAAAAACTTTTCTAAAGAAATTTTTTCTATAGAAAAAGTTTTCTAAAGAAATTTTTTCTATAGAAAAAATTTTCTAAAGAAATTTTTTCTATAGAAAAAATTTTCTAAAGAAATTTTTTCTATAGAAAAAATTTTCTAAAGAAATTTTTTCTATAGAAAAAATTTTCTAAAGAAATTTTTTCTATAGAAAAAATTTTTTAAAGAAATTTTTTCTATAGAAACAATTTTCTAAAGAAATTTTTTCTATTGAAAAAATTTTCTAAAGAAAGTTTTTCTATAGAAAAAATTTTCTAAAGAAATTTTTATGCACATTTTTTCTATAGAAAAAATTTTCTAAAGAAATTTTTTCTATAGAAAAAATTTTCTAAAGAATTTTTTTTTCTATAGAAAAAATTTTCTAAAGAAAGTTTTTCTATAGAAAAACATTTTCTAAAGAAAAATTTTTCTAAAGAAATTTTTTCTATAGAAAAAATATTCTAAAGGAATTTTTTTTATAGAAAAAATTTTATAAAGAAATTTTTTCTATAGAAACAATTTTATAAAGAATTTTTTTCTATAGAAACAATTTTATAAAGAAATTTTTTTCTATAGAAACAATTTTATTTTTTTTAGAAATTTTTTCTTTATAAAAGAAATTTAAAAAAAAAAAAAATTTATAAAGAAATTTTTTTCTAGAAAAATTTTTTCATAAAAATTTTTCTAAAGTTCAAATTTGGAAACAGATGTTCTACAAACTATAAACTTTAATGATTTTAAAAATGTGCATATTTATCTTAATAAACTTTAGCGTCTGATTTTCTTTGTTTTGTTGGCAATCTAATTTATTTAATCGAATTGTTTAGTCAAATTTTGAATAAAGTCCAATGCGCGTTAAATTAATAAGCTTAAAGAAACTAATTAATTATTTAAATTTATGCACCCTACACAGGGTAAATAATGTTAACAAATTAACTGATAAAAACACATTAAACGAATTAAGCAAAAACAACCAGTTTCCAATTTTTAATGAGTCCCTCCATAATTAGGTTTGATGAAAAATATTGTAATAAAATAATAAGCTGATAATAATTATAAATACATAAATTAAATTTAGGAAATCAAAGAAAAAAATGTTGTAAACTTGTAATCAAAGACATAATAAAAAATAGGGGATCCTAATTTGTGGTTGTCATATTGATAACATGTAGCGTTGAATCACTCTAGCAAAACAACGGTGCATGATATTAATGATATGTGTTGCCAACTTAAAGTTGTCTATTTGAAGACATATTACTTCAATATGAGTACACATTTAAAGTCGAATGTTGTAATTTTAAACAAATTTTGTGTGTTCTAATGAATATTAGTAAAGATATACCTTCTTACATTTTTTCTTCATTTGATTTGTAGCTCTCACGTCAGTCACTAATGCCACAATTCTTCTTTTTCCCATTAAAATTTTTTTTTTTGTTCCAAAGGTGTCCAAATTGCTATTGTTTTTTAATATTTAAAAATTTATGAATTTTTAATTTAATTCGGTCCGATAAGAAAAAAAAAATGTATATTCAAGATAACTTGTTTCTATGGATTAATTTAATGAATGGCAAATAAATGAATACATAATTTAATAAGCTTTTTTTTATTTAATAAATGAAATTTATTATGTTTCGGATAACTTTAGCATCTGCTTTTTTTTTTTAGTAGCGATTTCGAAAAAACACGAAAAGCATTCGAAATTATTACGATTTTTACGAGTTTTACAATATAATAAAATTGAGGTTTTGAATAAACAAATTTTGAATGATAAAATGCTCATTAATGTGATAATCCATATTGTTAATAACATAACTAGTTGATTTTATAAAAGTAATATAATATTTTTAAATCGAAATGCAGGAAACTTTAGGTCCAATGTACTCGTATGTTTAAATAACATGGAATAAATGTTATTTAAATGTTATAAAGGGTGGTTAAATTGTAAGGGCCGATGTTGAATGTGAACCACACCTAAACGCCAAGTTTTTTTCCGAATTTTATTTGACATTTCTCTATTTCAGACTTACTCAATTTGAACCATGGAGAGATACACAATCCAACAAAATGTTAAAGTTATCCAGACTTATTATGAAAATGGGCGTTCAAATCAAAATGCATATCGTGCACTTCATGATTTTTTTGGTCAATTTGATCGTCCAAATGTGCGTACAATCGCAAAAATCGTGGAAAAATTCGAGCAAACCGGGTCTTTAGAAGATGTGAGAACACCAGTGCAGCTCGTACTGCAGAAAATATTGCTGCTGTTGGCGATAGTGTGGCTGAAGAGCCGTCCACCACAACTCGTCGTCGTGCTCAACAATTGCACCTCTCACGCTCGTCGTTGATGAACATTATGCATAAAGACTTGCATTTACACGCTTACAAGGTGCAATTAGCTCAAGAACTAAAGCCTCTTGACCATTCCAAATGTGGTGAATGGGCAGAATGGTGACAAGAAATGGCAACAGTGGATGATCAATTTTCGAAGAAAATCATCTTCAGTGGATTCGTCAATAAACAGAATTGCCGCATTTGGGCGAATGAGAATTCAAGAGTGATTGTCAAAAAACCAATGCACCCACAAAGAGTGACTGTTTGGTGCGGTTTATGGGCTGGCGGCATCATCGGGCCGTATTTTTTCCAAAATGAGGCCGGTCAGGCAGTTACTGTGAATGGTGTTCGCTATCGTGAGATGATAACGAACTTTTTATGGCCCGAATTGGAAGATATAGATGTGTGGTTTCAGCAGGACGGTGCCACTTACCACACAGCTAACGAAACAATGGCTCTTTTGCGCAACAAATTCAATGGCCGTATTATCTCACGTAATGGCGATGTAAATTGGCCGCCAAGATCATGTGATTTGACACCGTAGGACTTTTTTCTTTGGGGTTATTTGAAAGAAAAGGTGTACGTCGATAAGCCAGCAACAATTCAAGAGCTAAAGGATGAGATAATTCGGCACATAAACGGCATAGAACCTCCATTATGCGTCAGGGTCATCGAAAATTTGGACCATCGGATGGAGGTGTGCCGCCGTGGTCACGTCGCCCATTTGGCCGATATTTTGTTCCAAACATAATTGAGTAATATTCAATTAAAATAAAATTAGAATAATTTCCTATATAGTTTGTGTTCTTTTCAAAATCAACATCGGCCCTTGAAATTTAACCACCCGATATAACAATAATTATCTATATTGCTAATTTGAAATGAACAGATCTGCCCTGTGATAATATTCTAGCATTAGCTTTTTATGTCATGATTCTTAAAATTTGACGCAACCAAACAAATTAAAACAATTTTGTATTGTCCTTCTTTGTACCGATTCCATGCTATTGCAAAATTCCTAATCCATCACTCTATTCTATACCCATTCTTCAAGCAGCTTGATATGACGCTGCAATGAAAGCGCATTGCCAACTGATAATTATTATTTTATTAAAAAACAACGTCACATAAATAACAATATTGTGCAGCGTTGCCGATTAACTGCAGCTCATTCAAACTATACGTATGAAGTATTACCCAAATCTTTAAAGTTTTTGTAACCAGTGAAAGTGCAAGTCATGTTTAAAGTGAAAGTCATTGTAAAAGTGCAGGTAATTCAGAAGGTGCAAGTCATATTCAAAGTGCTCTACTCTACTTTACTCTGCTCTACTCTACTCTACTCTACCCTACTCTACTCTACTCTACTCTACTCTACTCTACTCTACTCTACTCTACTCTACTCTATTCTACTCTACTCTATTCTACTCTACTCTACTCTACTCTACTCTACTCTACTCTACTCTACTCTACTCTACTCTACTCTACTCTACTCTACTCTACTCTACTCTACTCTACCCTACTCTACTCTACTCTACTCTATTCTACTCTACTCTACTCTACTCTACTCTACTCTACTCTACTCTACTCTACTCTACTCTACTCTACTCTACTCTACTCTACTCTACTCTACTCTACTCTACTCTACTCTACTCTACTCTACTCTACTCTACTCTACTCTACTCTACTCTACTCTACTCTACTCTACTCTACTCTACTCTACTCTACTCTACTCTACTCTACTCTACTCTACTCTACTCTACTCTACTCTACTCTACTCTACTCTACTCTACTCTACTCTACTCTACTCTACTCTACTCTACTCTACTCTACTCTACTCTACTCTACTCTACTCTACTCTACTCTACTCTACTCTACTCTACTCTACTCTACTCTACTCTACTCTACTCTACTCTACTCTACTCTACTCTACTCTACTCTACTCTACTCTACTCTACTCTACTCTACTCTACTCTACTCTACTCTACTCTACTCTACTCTACTCTACTCTACTCTACTCTACTCTACTCTACTCTACTCTACTCTACTCTACTCTACTCTACTCTACTCTACTCTACTCTACTCTACTCTACTCTACTCTACTCTACTCTACTCTACTCTACTCTACTCTACTCTACTCTACTCTACTCTACTCTACTCTACTCTACTCTACTCTACTCTACTCTACTCTACTCTACTCTACTCTACTCTACTCTACTCTACTCTACTCTACTCTACTCTACTCTACTCTACTCTACTCTACTCTACTCTACTCTACTCTACTCTACTCTACTCTACTCTACTCTACTCTACTCTACTCTACTCTACTCTACTCTACTCTACTCTACTCTACTCTACTCTACTCTACTCTACTCTACTCTACTCTACTCTACTCTACTCTACTCTACTCTACTCTACTCTACTCTACGCTACTCTACTCTACTCTACTGTACAGTTTAGCTTTTAATTTTCTTACTTTACATTTTCTTAAGTGTGGATTAGTTGAACTTAGCGTGAGGCTGCCTTAACGACGTGCCATATGATTTAGACATAAACAATCAAAACAAAATATTTGCCGCTTGAACAGTTTGCTAATTTGTAGCCGGCGTTATAAATACTAATAAAATTAGTATTTCTTCTTTCATATTTCTTTTTATAAAATTTATTTCAAATTTACTTTTGTATCTTCCACTTGTAGTTTTATTATTTTTACTTGTTTCATTTGTTTATATTAAACAGCTGATATTATGGTGTTGTCAATAATGAGATATACGAAGGAATTACTGCGGTTTTAGATTTTTTTAATCGAGGCTTTTTAGAATTTTTTATTTATTAAAAAACATTTATAGCGATATTTTGGGCTCTGCCGAATAGACATCTTTTTTTTTATATTGAAGTCTCTATATATAGGGTGGGGCATTTAAGATGAGTGGTTTAAAAGTTTAAAATTAAAAATTCTATAAAATAACCACTTTAAAATTTCGCCAAATTTATTTTTTTGTTTTAAAGTAAAACTTTATTGGTTAGAAGTGGAATATTAGTTTATTCATATTTATGACATAGCGGGCCTAAATTTCGAATGTATGTGTAGTATCTCAGCAATGAAATCACAAATTTTGGCCTTTAAATGCTCAATTGTCTCAGATTTGTCGGGATAACTCTTCTTTGTTACAGAAAATAGATCAACAGTGTCAAATCACAGTTTGTCGCAGGATTATTGGCATTACCATTTCGGCTATCAAACGTTCGAATCATTACAGAACATAAAATTACATTGTTTTTTTTTTGTAAAAAAATGTATCAAGTTGTGTAGAAAATAGATAATTTATGGAATGTATTGTATAAAAAATTAACTACAAACTTTTTTATGCAAATTCTGCTATGATTTCAGTATATTTATAGAACTACAAATATTTTGCGTTCTTACAATATATTTTTCATTTAGGCGTCTTTCCATATTAACATATTGACAACACTCTTGATTAATGGCACTTAAGAACTTAAGGATTTTCTTTTTTCAACAGATTCAGATGTTAAGGTCATAAACCAGGCTAGACTGAGGACGAAACTGTCAAGTACATTTAAGAGACGTCAAAAGTACATTTAAAAGACGTCATCTTCATATATGAAATGTCATTATACATTTTTTTTCTATTTTTTCTATTTTTTTTTTGTGCTTAGTAAAACATATGATCGCACTCTATGCGGTACTCTATGGTTAAGGTAAAGTGACAGCAGAATTAGCTAACTGCTCAAACTACTTTACACGCAATAGAAACGATCAGCTGTGACGTTCCGTTAAGGCGGCCTTACGCTAAGTTCAACTAATCCACCCTTTATGAATTCTTTCACTATGTGGGATCTCAGTAGTAAAAATGCCCATAACGTAATCGCTGATCTGAGCGATATTTAGAAGCCCTTGCTTGTTTTCTCCCTTAAATTAAACATATCGGCCCGCAAACCTGCTAACTCACTTTCAGCAAATTTTACATGAGAGACAATAAACTTATTATATTTCAAAATTATATTTTATTTTTTTCATATTTCAAAAACAAAAATATGGTACCTTGTACTGGATTTAGCAGGTTTTCTTATAAACATTTTCTACTAGTGGATTTAGCAGTTTTTCTAATCGAACCTTTTTACACACTTCAAATCACAAATTAAAGAAAAATTATATATAAATATTCAAATATTCTTAAGTCTATGTATAATGACGTCTGAAACTTCTAAAATTTCATAAAATATTAAGAACTAAACCAAGCACGTGTTTCCATTAAAATCAACATGATTTCCTCTTGTTTTCAAAACATAACAAAAAAATTTTAATTACAAGTTTAATAACCTCAAATTCATAATTTGCTCATTTGTTATTTGAAATGTTATAGATAAAAAATTATAAATATATTAAATATTGTATAATTTAAAAAAAAAACCGAGCCAGCCAAATTTGGTTATAAATAAAACAATATTATATTTTAGTGTATCAATTTAAATATACAAGTTGTAAACTTAGATTAATTTTAATTAAACATCAAATTAATGCTTTCATATGCAAATTTCTATTTTAGGTTTTGACATTTCATTAGACACAATACGGCTACCGCCAAATCCCACAACAGATACCAGATATGTGACCCTTTCTTTTAACATATTTAATGTTATTATGGCCGACGTCTGCCGAGTCATTTAACTGACTCTAAAGCCATCGACGTCATTAGAGGGCGATCATAATGATCATGCTAATGATCTCTGCGGCTTATGGCAACAGAAAGTCGGTCTGTGCATAAATTTTATATGAAATATTATTTGAAATGAAGACGGCGAAAACAGTGGCAAATACGAGTTGTTATAAAACAACACCATAAATTCTTTTAACATATTCATGGGGGACAGTGTAAAAATTTTAGCCGACAAACGATCGACCGATCAAGCAAATAGAGTAGTAGAGTATTATAATAATAGTCGTTAATGAGGGAAAGGGTGAGTATAAAATGTGCGTATGTATGTTACAAAATTTATTGAGATGATCTTTAATAACACTGGTCAACAGCCAAAATTACATTCAAGTATAAGTATAAAACACTAAAAATTTTCAATTTTTTTATAATTTTTTTTTTTTTTCTAAAATTTGATATTTTTGAAGAGGTTGTCCTATTTAGATTAGCATATCTTGAAAACGACTTATTCGACTTTATTAATAAATACATCAATAGATAGGGAACAAAATAACTCTTAAGACATGCTAATACATGATTTGTATGTGATCAACGGTTTTGGAGTTATCAAAATCGAAAAAATTTTATTTTTTTTATAAATTCATAAAAAATTGAAAATGACAAAAACTTAATAATAAAAGCTTTATTTTATGAAAATCCATCGATGATTAGTGATTTTATTAAAAACGTGAAAATACCCAATTTTAGCGAAAATTGTCATATCAAGCCTATAACACTAGTCAACAAAATGCAAGTTTTTATGTTCACCACCATAGGTGGAAAGGGTATTTTATAAGTTTATGCTGATGTATGTAACGCATACAAATATTTGTCTTAGATCTACCTTTTAGTATACCAATAGGCTTAGAATCACTTTCTGAGTCAATTTAGCGATGTCAGTCCGTCTGGACGGCTGGCTGGACCCCAATATAAACCATGTAGTCAAAGTATAGGTCGCAATTCTAAAGATAATTTGATGAAATTTGGCACAGATAATTTTTTTGATAGTGGGACCATGGCTATTAAAATTCGTTAAAATCGGTCCATTATTTATGTTACCTCCCATAGGTCCCACTTCCCGGAGTTGATATATTGGCCACAAATATCAATATTTGTTCATGAAATTTAAAACAAATACTGCTTATGTAAACTAAAATCACTGTACCAAGTTTCGTTGAAATCGGTCCAAATTTGACAATAGCTCCCATACAAACTTATGTATCAAAACGCACTAAATGAGTTAAAAATCACTAAAACGCTCT
Source organism: Stomorhina lunata (assembly GCA_933228675.1). NCBI lineage: Eukaryota > Metazoa > Arthropoda > Insecta > Diptera > Rhiniidae > Stomorhina > Stomorhina lunata. The sequence continues at coordinate 35,872,687 of OW121742.1, read as the reverse complement.
TAAATCTGAAGATAATGAGAATTTTAAGTTTATTTTTTTCAAACATAATTTTTGTAACAAATGTAATCAATTTGCCAAATTTCGAGATAATCGGTCCACATTTGACCCTAGCTCTCATATAAGTCCAAATGACGGAAACAGCTTAAATATATAAGTTTTTAGATAATGTTTTTGTATGATGGCAAAATTTAGCAAATATTTGTTTTTATACAGGATTATATATCCTATATATCACCTTTGACCTTAGTGGTGAAGGGTATCGTATGGTCGGACTTGACCGACTACAGCACTTTCTTACTTGTTTTTTATTATTAATGATTTCCTGATTATAAAAAAAGCTCAAAAATTGTTTACAATAAAAAATTAAAAAATTTTGAAAAATATATTTTTTTAAAATTGCGTTGTAAATAACTTCAAAACCGTTGATCAGACAAAAAACTGCTTTTAGAACAACTTAAGGGCTATTTTGTTCTTAATCCATTAATGTATATTTAGAGAAAATTAGATAAGTCGTTTTCAATATATGATTATGAATAAAATTTTTTTTTTTAATTTTTCCAAAAAAAATTTTCGATTTTTCCAAAAAAAAATGTATTTTTTAAATTGCGATGTGAATAACTCCAAAACCGCTGATCACAAAAAAAACTTGTGTTAGCATAACTAAAGGGCAATTTTGTTCTTAATTTATTACTGAATTTTTAAATTTTAAAATTGAAAAAGTAGTTTTCAAGATATGATAATATAAGTAGGACAACCTCTTCAAAAATAACAAATTTTAATAAAATATTAAAAAAGTCGATGTTAAAACAATTCGGGTATTTCGGGTACTTATGGAAACATAACACTAGAAAAAAAGACTAAAATGTAATTTTGCCTGTTGACCAGTGTTATTGATCTTTATTGAGTGATCTTGTCTAAACTTCAAGCAAAGTAAGATCTTTTATATATAAAATTCCCTTTCCAATGCAAATCTAGACTAGAAAAAATAAAATCGTCAAAAAGTCTTACTAAACTATTTTCCCTAGATCTTTATAGACCTACATAAGACAACTAAGTCAGGCGATCATAAACATTTGTCAAAGTTATTGTTATGTGATATTCCTATAACATGGTAGACACTTTAAATGTGTTACTTTGGCGACTCTTCTTCAATGATCTTTGATTTTTAAGTTTTTTTTTCTTCTTTGGCTTAAAACACCTTTTGACAAAAGGAATATTATGCGATCATACGAGTATTCCATTGCCACAGAGCATTTCTCCTAAAAGAGTGCCAGTGGCTAGATCGTTTATAAAATATGCGCGGTATTTTAGCTTTTAACTGCTCTCAACAAAGTCCAGTAGTTAAAACAATTTCTGGTGATAAGACATCCATTATGAACGAGCAGTTTGACGGCTTTTAAGATCGTTTTAAGTTTGCCGCCTCATTTTAAGAGCGTCAACATCTTTAGCCTCACCATAAGTATCAATCTTTATATTCTCAATACAAATATAAATTTATACTATCAAATGAATGGTGGAAAAATTTTATGAAATTTGCTTAGAGATGCAGGAGGGAGAGTTGTCGTCTTAGACAAAGATTTGAATGCTGGCTTCTTGAAGTTGCCTTTGAAGGTTCTGTGTTATTTGAGCTGATTTTCTTTTTTATGGGGGAGACAGATTTGTCGCTTTTTTTAATGATAACACCTTTTTTCGTTAAGGATATTTGCTGCGTCTTTTTAGTTTCCATTATAATTCATGGATGGTAGTAAGAGAAAAGGGTTGCCATTTGTTATTGTGGCGATTCCAGAGAAATTTTGATACTCTTAAGGCATAATGGATATATTTGTTTCTCTTGGGTCTTCTCTTGGATTTGACGTTGTGTAAAGATCTGGTCTGTCCGAATTATTTCGCTTCACACAGTAGAGTAGTCGAAGAATCTTATATGTAATTGAATATTATTTACATATAGTTTTATCTTCTTTTTTGTGCGCTGGGCACAAACTGAACACTGAGACTCTAGTCCTCGGGCATGTGACTTCTAACCATATAATTTGGAAGCTGGAACGTACACCTTATTAACTCATCACCTCCGGCCTTAAAGATCTTCGCTTCGTTTTTTTTTCAGTCGAGTTTTTGCAATTCTTACATCATTTCGGTTTGGTGGTGGACATATACCACCGTCATCATTGATTGGTTTAGGCGTGTCATCTTGGTCCAACATTTTTAAAAGTGCTTAATCGAAAGTTTCAGTACGCTTCTGTATCTGTCACCAGAGTTTCCTTGGTCATCGTTACAGGAGAAGATACAATTGCCAAAACTATCCGTTTGGTGTTTAACCTTTTGGTACAATTTATGCACTTCATTACGACTCTTATAAATTTCAATTTCCTCAAACACACGTCTCTCCATTTTTTTATTTTTTCTTTGGAATAGGCGTTTCTCTTTCCTCCATTTATCTCGATATCTTTCTAAAGTTCGACGAGTAGCTACCGGTTGTAGAGTTGCCCTGAACTTATTTAAGTGGCTTATTTTTACAAGAGTTGCCCTTTAGACTGCATTTTTCTCAGCGGTGGCATTGCGGCACTCCTTGTCTTACTAAGAGTTTTTAGGAAGAGGGGTTTGAAAACCTTATACAAATTTTGCAGCAGTCTTCATGGAGTTGGCAATATGTTGCAAAAGCGCGCAGATGTTTAAATCGGGAATATCTTCTATGAGTAATTGAGCTGTTCGTTGCGAGTAATCGGTGGCAATTTGATGGGATTGTAGCTTGCATGTTTCACGACACACTCAGACGTGTTCTCACTTTGGCTTCAACAAGATAATGATCGGAGGTCATATTGGCTCCCCGAATTGTATGCACATCCAATACACTTGAAGGTAGAAGGCCAATATCCGCGGCATGCGGCAGCGGGCGGTCGTAGTATTGTGTTTGTTTACAAAAATATTCATATAAAAAATTATTTGAGTAGGATAAATTAAATCTGGCAGCACTGAAAAAAACTGCCGAGCGGAAAAGTAGAACTTTGTTCTACTTTTTCCATTGCCGCTTCAAATTTGACAAATCAAAAAACATCTGATTGCCGCCGGTTGCCGCTTGCCGGGTGCATTGGCCTTCTACCTTGATGAGTGCCTTCTGTCAACTACAATATAGTCTATCTAATTTTTTTGTAATTTGGTCGGGAGACACCTACGTTGCTTTGTGCATTTCAAGATGTCGAAACTTCGTACCATATTGCGAGCCGCCGCAAAGGAGATCAACCTCAAACCATTGTAGGATGTTACGGTGTGGAGACCTCTCTCTAAAGAGTTCGGATTCATCAAGAACATCTATCAACTGGATCAAAGCACCTCCTCTGTTAAGGGTTCATATGCATCAAAGCACCTCTATTAAGGGTTCGGATTCATCAAGAACATCCATAAACTTGATCAAAGCACCTCCTCTGCAAAGGGTTCGGATTCATCAGGAACATCTATCAACTGGATCAAAGCACTTTCTCTATAAAGGGTTCGGATTCATCAAGAACTTATATCAACTAGATTAAAGTACTTCCTCTGTAAAGGGTTCGGATTCTTCAAAAACATCTATCAACTGGATCAAAGCACCTCCTCTGTAAAGGGTTCAGATTCATCAAGAACATCTATCAACTGGATCAAAGCACTTATAGGGTTTGGATGTTTCAGGGGCTGATACTTAAATCGTGGTCCTTTTTTCGTTTTCCATATTCGTCAACATTAGGGGGGTCGTTTTAGTTCGTACTTTTTGCTTTTTCATAGTTCATATTTTTTCTAGGAGTGTGTTACTTAAACGACGTCCCAACCCATATTTGTATCGTTCTTATAAGGGAACTCTCGGCACATATTAGCTCGTTACTTTAACGGATATTAAGTTAAAAACAATCAGAACCATTGCTTGGCATTCAACATCCCCTACATGACCCAGACTTGGGGTCACATCAAAATTTTACAAAAATTTCAAAATTTGTTTTATCAAAAATTTTTCTATAGAAAATTATTTTATTAAAAACTTTTTATAGAACATTTTTTTATCAAAAATTTTTCTATAAAAATTTTTTACCAATAATTTTTTTATAGAAAATTTTTTATCAAAAATTTTTCTTTGGAAAATTTTTTATCAAAAATTTTTCTATTGAAAATTTTTTTATCAAAATTTCCAAAGAAAATTATTGATATAAAATTTTCTATAAAAAAATTTTTTATCCAAAATTTTTTTTATTAAAATTTTTTTATAGAAATTTTTTTATCAAAAATTTTTCTATAGAAAGATTTTTATCAAAAATTTTTCTATAGAAAATTTTTTATCAAAAATTTTTCTATAGAAAATTTTTTATCAAAAATTTTTCTATAGAAAATTTTTTATCAACAATTTTCCTTTTAAATTTTTTATCAAAATTTTTTTACCAAAAATTTTTCTATAGAAAATTTTTTATCAATAATTTTCTTTGAAAATTTTTTATCAACATTTTTTTACCAAAAATTTTTCTATAGAAAATAAATTTTTATCAAAAATTTTTCTATAGAAAATAATTTTTTATCAAAAATTTTTCTATAGAAAATAATTTTTTATCAAAAATTTTTCTATAGAAAATAATTTTTTATCAAAAATTTTTCTATAGAAAATTTTTTTATCAAAAATTTTTCTATAGAAAATTTTTTTATCAAAAATTTTTCTATAGAAAATTTTTTTATCAAAAATTTTTCTATAGAAAATTTTTTTATCAAAAATTTTTCTATAGAAAATTTTTTTATCAAAAATTTTTCTATAGAAAATTTTTTTATCAAAAATTTTTCTATAGAAAATTTTTTGGATTGAAAATATCTAAATATATTAGAATTTATTTTTGCTTTGAAAAATATTCCCAATATTTACAAAAATATTTCCAATGTTTACAAAAACAATAGTGTTGTGGCAACAATGTTCGAGATATTTCTTTGTTCTCTCGAACCATGTATTTTGTTGCTATAAATTGGATTTTGAGTCAAAATTTTTGACTAGTTTCTTGCCTATTTTGTTTTTGTATTTTCTTTAAAAAACCAATTCAATTAACATTGTGGTAATTACGAAAATTAAAAAAAAAATCCTTATCATTACTTTCAAGATCGAGAATTTCAAATTGATCTAAATGTTCTTCTTGAAGATCTTTAGTGCAAAGATCTTTAAAAACTTTAAAGCCAAGATCTTTAATCCTTAAGCAAAGTTCTTTCTATTTGAAACATTGCAAGAACTGAGTGATCTATATTCATTGCTTAGTGATCCACGATCGGATTAATCTCAGCGAATGGCAACCCTATACCACAACAACTCCCTTGATTCTCATGCAATTTGAGGTGATAAAGTAACTTGTAGAAACATTAGCTGACACAACACTTTTTCAACAACTTCTTGGATGAAAATGAAGCCAAATATTCAACTCTGGCTTAAACAGCAGCAAGTTCGAGACAAACAAGAAGACAAACATATCAATGGATGCGATTTACTTCACTTTCCTCTTGACACGGTTAAACTCTACTTAATTCCACAAATACTCAATGATCTTACGAACAACTACTGTTGCTTCCAACTTTTAACGATAAACGAGTGTGGAAAAAATCTTACGCTTTAGTGTCGACTGTGTGCGGTCGAACGGTCATGATCTTCGAGTATTTAAACCGTGGCATTGAGCGTGGAATTTCTGGCGCCATCATTTGACCACTTCAGATATGATTTTCATTTCAAAAGTCAGAAAAAAAAAAACAAAAACGAGAGAAAACAATTTTAATTAAAAATTTTTTGTTTGAGTTTATCGTTGACGGACACAGAAAAAAAGTTTAAAAATCATGGGCGCGTTTAGCATAACGGAAAGGGAAATGTGTAGGATTTGAATGAAATGTACCATAAAATCGATCATTAAAATGGAAAGAAACATTTTATTTTGTTTCAAATAAAAATTATATAATTTTAATTAAATATTAATGAAATTAAAAAATTAACGTTCAGCGGATGAGTATTTAATAAGATTTTATGTTTTGGGAAAGAAAATGATTAAGTGCAAATTGTTTTTTTTTTTGCATAATGAAATTTAACCCACGTTTTCCTTTATTTCAAAAATGTGCCTAAATTGTATAAATTAATTTTAACATAAAACTATTTTAAGACTTTTTAAATTTTTTGTCAACAGTTAATGAACTTATTTAATTTTCGATAAAAATACTATAAAAATAATCTTTTGTTTTATAACCACAAATTCTAAAAATAACCTACGACCTATTTTCAGTTCTATGGAAACTAAAAATAACACCTTCGCCAAAGAAACTTCAAATTTTTGTTTAATCAAAAAATCCATTAAATCTTATCGAAAATCGTCAATATCTAATTTAAAATCCATATGTTTATGGCAAATCACACCTTTTAACGTTATTCTATTGTCTTATAATCAGTAATGATTAGCATCTTATGACAATTAATATGCTAATTTTTATTTCAATGAATATTTGAAGAAATTTTTGCAAATTTATACCATATTATTGTAAGTTCAAAGGGAAACTCTCGGAACGTTAAGTTTATTTGACGTAATTTGATAAGAAATTTTAACATACTAATGTATTTATCGTGACGAAAGAGTTAGGCTATCTAGGTTTAGAATCTACATATTTCAGAACAAAGCCATAAAAAATATCAAATTTCATATGTTTTTTTAATGGACTTATTATTAATGTATAGATAGATATACCCAATTTTGAAATGAGTCAAATCTGTACTTCACAAAAGGGGCCGGGCGATCTCGAATTTGATGGCATCTGAAATACCAATTCAGATATTCAAGAAATATCAAGGAAAACAAACTGTAAGATCGTTTGAAGGGCTCAATTGCGAGTTTTATCGGAAAGCTAAGATCAATTGTAAGATAAGCTACCGCTACCACTATCACAGAAAATGAGAAAAGCATGTTGTGCTCTCAAACGCCACGTATCTTACATTATTAATAACCAGAGGTCGGCACAAAGAGAACGGAGTTGCCATTTTTTTTATAATTTTAACTAAAATAGGTATTTTTTTAATGTGTAGTTCTGATGTTAAATTTGTTTATCAAAAATTTTCTATAGAAAATTTTTTTTTCAAAAATTTGTTTATCAAAATTTTTTTTATCAACATTTTTTTATCAAAAATTTTCCTATAGAAAATAAGTTTAGCAAAAATTTTCTATAGAAAATGTGTTTATCAAAATTTTTTCTAAAGAAATTTTTATAAAAAAATTTTGAAAAAAATTTTTTTTATGAAAAATTTTCTATAGAAAATATTTTTTATCCAAAATTTTCTATAGAAATTTTTTTTTTTATCAAAAATTTTCTATAGAAAATTTTTTTATAAAAATTTTTTTATAAAAATTTTTTTCTCAAAATTTCTTTATCAAATATTTTTTTATATCTATTTTTTTTATTAAAAATGTTTTTATAGAAAATTTTGTATGAAAAATTTTTCTATGGAAAATTTTTTTATAAAAAATTTTTCTATGGAGTTGCCATTTTTTTTATAAGTTTAACTAAAATAGGTATTTTTTTAATGTGTAGTTCTGATGTTAAATTTGTTTATCAAAAATTTTCTATAGAAAATTTTTTTTATCAAAAATTTGTTTATCAAAATTTTTTTTATCAACAATTTTTTATCAAACATTTTCCTATAGAAAATAAGTTTATCAAAAATTTTCTATAGAAAATATGTTTATCAAAATTTTTTCTAAAGAAATTTTTATAAAAAAATTTTGAAAACATTTTTTTTTATCAAAAATTTTCTATAGAAAATATTTTTTATCCAAAATTTTCTATAGAAATTTTTTTTTAATCAAAAATTTTCTATAGAAAATTTTTTTATCAAAATTTCTTTATTAAAAATTTTTTTTATATCTATTTTTTTTATTAAAAATGTTTTTATAGAAAATTTTGTATGAAAAATTTTTTTATGGAAAATTTTTTTATAAAAAATTTTTCTATGGAAATTTTTTTTATTAAAAAATTTGCTATAGAAATATTTTTTTTTTCAAAAATTTGTTTATCAAAATTTTTTTTAACAACATTTTTTTATCAAAAATTTTCCTATAGAAAATAAGTTTATCAAAAATTTTCTATAGAAAATATGTTTATCAAAATTTTTTCTAAAGAAATTTTTTTAAAAAAATTTTGAAAAAAAATTTTTTATCAAAAATTTTCTATAGAAAATATTTTTTATCCAAAATTTTCTATAGAAAATTTTTTTTTATCAAAAATTTTCTATAGAAAATTTTTTTATAAAAATTTTTTTATCAAAATATCTTTATCAAAAATTTTTTATATCTATTTTTTTTATTAAAAATGTTTTTATAGAAAATTTTGTATGAAAAATTTTTCTATGGAAAATTTTTTTATAAAAAAATTTTTTTTTTGTTTATCAAAAATTTTCTATAGAAAATTTTTTTATCAAAAATTTGTTTATCAAAATTTTTTTTATCAACATTTTTTTATCAAAAATTTTCCTATAGAAAATAAGTTTATCAAAAATTTTCTATAGAAAATATGTTTATCAAAATTTTTTCTAAAGAAATTTTTATAAAAAAATTTTGAAAAACAATTTTTTTTATCAAAAATTTTCTATAGAAAATTTTTTTTTTAATCAAAAATTTTCTATAGAAAATTTTTTTAATCAAAAATTTTCTATAGAAAATTTTTTTATAAACATTTTTTTATCAAAAATTTTTTTATATCTATTTTTTTTATTAAAAATGTTTTTATAGAAAATTTTGTATGAAAAATTTTTCTGTGGAAAATTTTTTTATAAAAAATTTTTCTATGGAAATTTTTTTTATTAAAATTTTTCTATGGAGTTGCCATTTTTTTTTATAATTTTAACTAAAATAGGTATTTTTTTAATGTGTAGTTCTGATGTTAAATTTGTTTATCAAAAATTTGCTATAGACATTTTTTTTTTCAAAAATTTGTTTATCAAAATTTTTTTTAACAACATTTTTTTATCAAAAATTTTCCTATAGAAAATAAGTTTATCAAAAATTTTCTATAGAAAATATGTTTATCAAAATTTTTTCTAAAGAAATTTTTATAAAAAAATTTTGAAAAAAATTTTTTTATGAAAAATTTTCTATAGAAAATATTTTTTATCCAAAATTTTCTATAGAAAATTTTTTTTTATCAAAAATTTTCTATAGAAAATTTTTTTATAAAAATTTTTTTATCAAAATTTCTTTATCAAAAATTTTTTTATATCTATTTTTTTATTAAAAATGTTTTTATAGAAAATTTTGTATGAAAAATTTTTCTATGGAAAATTTTTTTATTAAAAATTTTTCTATGGAAATTTTTTTTATTAAAAATTTTTCTATGGAGTTGCCATTTTTTTATAATTTTAACTAAAATAGGTATTTTTTTAATGTGTAGTTCTGATGTTAAATTTGTTTATCAAAAATTTTCTATAGAAAATTTTTTTTTTCAAAAATTTGTTTATCAAAATTTTTTTTAACAACATTTTTTTTATCAAAAATTTTCCTATAGAAAATAAGTTTATCAAAAATTTTCTATAGAAAATATGTTTATCAACATTTTTTCTAAAGAAATTTTTATAAAAAAATTTTGAAAAAAAAAAATTTTTATCAAAAATTTTCTATAGAAAATATTTTTTATCCAAAATTTTCTATAGAAAATTTTTTTTATCGAAAATTTTCTATAGAAAATTTTTTTATAAAAATTTTTTTATCAAAATATCTTTATCAAAAATTTTTTATATCCATTTTTTTATTAAAAATGTTTTTATAGAAAATTTTGTATGAAAAATTTTTCTATGGAAAATTTTTTTATTAAAAATTTTTTTATTAAAAATTTTTCTATAGAAAATTTTTTTTTTCAAAAATTTTTCTATAGAAAATTTTTCTATCAAACATTTTTTTATAGAAAATTTTTTTTATCAAAAATTTTGTAGAAAACAGATAAATATTTTTATCGAAAATTTTTCTATAGAAAAATATTTTAAGAAAAAAATTTTTATCGAAAAATTTTCTAAAGAAATTTTTTTTTGAGAAAATTTTTCGATAGAAGAATATTTTTTCAAAATTTTCACAGAAAAATATTGTTCTCGAAAAATTTTTCAAGGAAAAAATATTAGATCGTTTGAAGAGCTCAAACTTACGAGAATTATCGGAAAGCTAAGATCAATTGTACGATAAGCTACCGCTATCACTAAAAAGAAGAAAAGAATCGTCGACAGAGCTGCCGTTTTTTATAATTTTAACTAAAATAGGTATTTTTTGAATGAGTAGTTCTGATGTTTAAAAAACAAGAAGTTTTCTACTCCATTTTTCTATAAAAAATTTGTTTATCAAAAATTTTCTATATAAAATTTTTTATTAAAAATTTTTCTGTAGAACATTTTGTTATCAAAAATTTTGTATGACAAATTTTTCTATAGAAAATTTTGTATGAAAACTTTTTCCATAGAAAATTTTTTTATTCAAAAATTTTCTATAGAAAATTTTTTTATTCAAAAATTTTCTATAGAAAATTTTTTTAATGAAAAATTTTCTATAGAAAATTTTTTTATTAAAAATTTTTCTATAGAAAATTTTTTTATTAAAAATTTTTCTATAAAAAATTTTTTTGTCAAAACTTTTTTTATTAAAATTTTGTCTGTAGAGATTTTTTTTTCAAAAATTTTTCTTTAGGAAATTTTTGTTATCAAACATTTTTATTAGAAAATTTTTTTTATCAACAATTTTGTAGAAAATTTTTCTACAGAAAAATATATTTATCGAAAATGTTTCTATAGAAAAATATTGTAAGAAAAAAAAAATTATCGAAAATTTTTCTAAAGAAAATTTTTCGATAAAAAAATATTTTTTTTAAATTTTCATAGAAAAATATTTTTATCAAAAAAATTTTCAAAGAAAAATATTTTTATTAAAAGTTTTTCTATAAAAAAATAATCGAAAAAAAAATATTTTTTATCTGAAAAATATAAAATTGTTTAATATTAGATATTATTTTTATTTCAAAAAATATTCTAAGTTCTAACCGAACATTGTTTCAAACAATGTTTATAAAAATAATAATGTTGTGGCAACAGTGTTTGAGATTATATTTCATTGTTCTCTCGAAACGTATATTTTGTTGCTATAAATTGCTATAATTGCTATAAAGCGGCTCCAACCGACTTTGCTAACATCCAAACTCCAACTGAATGCTTTCAATACTCATTTTCACGAGTTTAATTAATGATCGTGATATTTACGGAAATTGCACAAAATCTTCGGCTTCTGGTGGTATGGATGCATCCGATTCTATTTTTAGACTCATTGCGTTTGGATAAACATGAAAAAATACCAAACATATGCTTGGTACTTTTTGATTAAAGGGGTAAAATAAGTAAAAAACGGGAAATCAAATTTAAGGGTAGGTTCTTTGTTTCTTGTCTTTGTATATCGCTTGAAGCAACAAAGCTAGTAATACAATTTATATTAAAATCGATTGTCAGGCACAAAATATTGAACACGTATTTGGTACTTTTTTCAATTTAGAGGTTAAAAAAGGAAAGAATCGCTAACATTATGTCTTCAAAACCGAAAGAGTTACGATTGGTCTTAAATAAAAATTAAAGGACACTCCTTGAGTACTTTTCGCGAATTCCGTCCCTTAGGGGGTAAAACAAAGTATAAAACAATTAATGGCATTATATCTCGGGAACTAACAGCGATACAAGCAAATTTGCTATGAAAATAACTGTAATAATGTTTGGTCCTTTTTTCGAAATTGGACTAATTTTGGTAAAAGTGAGTAAAAACTATTTTTTTTTTGTACTTTTTTGAACCCAAACGAATCTTTTGAACCAATAACACAGAGATACAATTTATATCATAATCGATAAGTATTAAACAAATATAAAACATCTGTGTGGTACTTTTACGATTAATTAGGTAAAAAGGGTAATATCGGGAATATATTTAAGGGTAGATTTTCTTGTTTTTAAATTTTTCAATTTAGGAGGTAAAAAAGGGAAAACCCAGTAACATATCCTCGAAAGCAAAAGCAATGGAATCAAAAACGAAATTTGTCTTAGATCGGCAGTAAAAAGTAAAGGTGTCATCCGAAATTTGTATAGTCATTTAAGTATTCAACAACACCTCTCTTTCAGACGATATCAAAAGAGCCCCTTTAATGTGATTTAAGGTATGAACACAATTGTGACTAACGACAAATTTTTTTGAACAAAAACTCGTCGGTTTAAAGTGCTTACAATAGTTACCTACGACGAAATTCGTCGCGCGTATCGAACAACGCGATAGGTTTATTTTATCGTTTTTATACCCTTTATCACCTTATATTTGATGTTTGTTAGACCCACCTTTAAGTATATTAATAGACTAAGAATCACTTCGAGTCGATTTAACGATTTCAGTCTGCCCGTCTTGATGGCTAGCCGGCCATGTAAACCTTTTAATCAAAGTACAGGTCACAATTATAAAGATAATTTGATTTAATTTGACACAGACCATTTTTTTAATAATAGGACCATGGCTATTGAAATTCGTCGAAATCGGTCCATTTTTATGGTACCTCCCATGGGTTTCAATTCCCGGCATTGATATTTTGGCCACAAATATCAATATTTTTTCATGAAATTCAAAATAAAAACAGCTTATGTAAGCAAAAATCACTGTGCCAAATTTCGTTAAAATCGGTCCATATCTGACCATAGCTCCAATACAAACTCTTCTGTCAAAACTCACTAAATGACACAAAAGTCACTAAAACGCTCGTAAATCTGAAGATAATGAGAGTTTTGAATTGATTTTTTGTATACATAATTTTTGTAAAAACTGTTATCAATTTGCCAAATTTCGAGATAATCGGTATACATTTGACCCTGGCTCTCATTTAAGTCTAAATTACGGAAAAAGCTTAAATTTATAAGTTTTGAGAAAATATTTGTATGATGAAAAAATTAAAAAAAATATTTTTCTTTAGACAGGAAAAAGAACATCTTTGACCTTAGTGGTGAAGGGTATCGTATGGTCGAGCTTGACCGACTAAAGCACTTTATTACTTGCTTTTTTTTTGTAAATACTGTAATCAATTTGCCAAATTTCGAGATAATCGGTCCACATTTGACCCTGGATCTCATATAAGTCAAAATGACGGAAAAAGCTTAAATATATAAGTTTTGAGAAAATATTTGTATGATGTCAAAATTTAGCAAATATTTGTCTTTATATAGGAAAAAGAACACCTTTGATCTCAGTGGTGAAGGGTATCGTAAGGTCGGGCTTGACCGACTAAAGCACTTTTTTACTTGTTCTTTTTTAATTACTAGTAAAGAAAAAGTTTTCTTGTTCTTGTAAATTATTGTTTTTCCCCTGCCACGCAAATAATGGCCAACGTTGATCTACCGAAAAAAGTCGGTGCAGGAAATCTATTTGCTATTCGAGTTCGTATCTTGTAAGTTCTCTCTATATCTACAATTTATCCTAGTTAAGAAATTTATTTTTATTCTTGTTTAATAATGATTTTATTAATTTTTCTTAAACTTACAAACTAATTTAAAATATTTGGCTGAAATCTAAATAAAATCTAAAAATAATTTAACAATTTTTTGTTCAACAATAAAATTTATAACTTAAAATTAATAAATAAAGGCCTACAACGATGTACAGCATACATAAAACATCACAATCACAAAATTATCATAAATCGAATCAGATACTTCTCTATATCATCATATATTTCCTCTTTCTTTCTCTTCTCTTGATTTGATTTCTTAAGAGTTTGGCCCTTCTCTTAATAAGCCAAAATAGCGGAAATGCTGAAATTATTTCTCTTTTGAGAAGCAGGTTGAGCTGGTGTTGTTGGGGGAGTTAAGGGAGAGGAAGAGGGCTCAGCTGATGTTGTTGAAGAAGAGCTTGAAGGAGTGGGTGAGGGAGCTGATGAGGGGGATTTTGATTCCTGATTTTGATTTGCTAAAGGATTTATGGATACTGGTATTTGTAGAGAACGTGGTGGGGTAGCAAATCTCATGGGATCCATTATAAGTGATTGTAAATGATGCTGCATTAGTTGAGCATTGGCCAGTTGTTGTTGAGGATGGTAAAAGGAGGAAGCGGGTGAAGACATATAATGTGAAGCCATGACAGGATCATAGTGTAAGGCTTGTGAATGAGAGGCGATATTATTAAAGTGATTGTAAGAATCCTCATCTGTTGGTTCCAAAGAAGATCTTAAACGTTTCTGTTGGGGTGGTGAATCAAAACTGGAAACACTTGAACGATCATCTTCGGATTTTGAGAGACAATCATCACTTTCTTCATGCTGACTTGAAGAGGATGATGTTGATGATGACGAGGAGGAAGAGGACGACATCATTTTTCTCTTGCACTTAGATTGACCAGTCTCACGAAAACCTTTAGCAAAGGGATTATTGTCGATCTTCAATTTTGTTATACGATCATTCTAAAATTAGAAAGAATAAAGAGGGAAAAGAGAATTAGTAACATGTTATTAATATGTTTTTAAGTGAAAGCAATACGATCGCCAAAGTATTATTAAGTCATATTTGTTTAAATACTTGAAAGTGTCAAAATTGTCGTCAGTTAATTAGCAAATTTCTAATGACTTTGTCGCGCCTTTAAGTAAAATAGACGAGACATTTTTAAGTGTCACTTAAATGTTAGTCCGGGTCTTTGTGTCATCTGTCTCCAGAGGCGTGAAATTTTTATTTAAATATTGTTTTTCATTTTCGCTTTTTCAATTCTTTAATGATCTTTAACTTTTTGATGAGTTAAAAAAGTAACAAGTTTTTATGGTTGTAGTCGTTTGTTAGACCCCCGCGGGTTTCCTTTTTTAGATTTTTGATTTGTAATTTTTTTCTCTGTCTCTGTTAAAGGATTCAAAGTCTAGACATTTCAAGTGGTTTTTGTGTTTTAAGGATTTTCTGTAAGAAGGAAGAAACTACTAACCTGATAGGCTGTTACTGCTATGAATTCGGTTTCAGGAAATACATAATTTTGTTGAGGAGCCCAGGGTAATTGTGACAAATCTGAGGTTTTAATTAGATGTAAACGGGGTTGATATTTATGCATGCTGGCCAAAACGATCTGGAAGATAAAAGAAATAATGAAAAATTAATAAGTTTTTATAAAACTTTACAAATTCGAAAATTTTGAGGTTAGAATTAAAAATTTAAGGTTATGTGGAAAAAATGGAAATTAGATTCAAAAGAAGGGAATAGAAATGTCTTTCTAACGTTAACTTTTCTACAGAAAAGTCATCTTTTCTTTAGCCGAGTCGTCCTATTGTCAACTTTTCTTAAGAAATACGTTCTCATCCCAAACTTTTTTCAAGAAACGTATTCCTAACGTCAAATTTTCTTAAGAAAAGTCTTCCTAACGTCAACTTTTCTTAAGGAAAGTCTTCCTAACGTCAACTTTTCTTAAGAAAAGTCAACATTTCTTAAGGAAAGTCTTCCTAACGTCAACATTTCTTAAGAAAAGTCTTCCTAACGTCAACTTTTCTTAAGAAAAGTCTTCCTAACGTCAACTTTTCTTAAGAAAAGTCTTCCTAACGTCAACTTTTCTTAAGAAAAGTCTTCCTAACGTCAACTTTTCTTAAGAAAAGTCTTCCTGACGTCAACTTTTCTTAAGAAAAGTCTTCCTAACGTCAACTTTTCTTAAGAAAAGTTTTCCTGACGTCAACTTTTCTTAAGAAAAGTCTTCCTAAAGTCAACTTTTCTTAAGAAAAGTCTTCCTAAAGTCAACTTTTCTTAAGAAAAGTCTTCCTAAAGTCAACTTTTCTTAAGAAAAGTCTTCCTAACGTCAACTTTTCTTAAGAAAAGTCTTCTTAACGTCAACTTTTCTTAAGAAAAGTCTTCCTAACGTCAACTTTTCTTAATAAAAGTCTTCCTAACGTCAACTTTTCTTAAGAAAAGTCTTCCTAACGTCAACTTTTCTTAATAAAAGTCTTCCTAACGTCAACTTTTCTTAAGAAAAGTCTTCCTAACGTCAACTTTTCTTAATAAAAGTCTTCCTAACGTCAACTTTTCTTAAGAAAAGTCTTCCTAACGTCAACTTTTCTTAAGAAAAGTCTTCCTAACGTCAACTTTTCTTAAGTAAAGTCTTCCTATCGTCAACTTTTCTGAAGTAAAGGGTTCCTATAGTCAACTTTTCTTAAGTAAAGTTTTTCTATCGTCAACTTTTCTTAAAGGGTAAAGGGTTCCTATCGTCAACTTTTCTTAAGTAAAGTCTTCTATTGTCAACTATTCTTAAATAAAATCTTCTTATCGTCAACTTTTCTTAAGAAAAGTCTTCCTATCGTCAACTTTTCTTAAGAAAAGTCTTCCTATCGTCAACTTTTCTTAAGAAAAGTCTTCCTATCGTAAACTTTTCTTAAGAAAAGTCTTCCTATCGTCAACTTTTCTTAAGAAAAGTCTTCTTATCGTATACTTTTCTTGAGTAAAGTCTTCCTATCATCAACTTTTCTTAAGTAAAATCTTCCTATCGTCAACTTTTCTTAAGTTAAGTCTTCCTATCGTCAACTATTCTTAGGTAAAGTTTTCCTGTCGTCAACTTTTCTTAGTTAAAGTTTTCATATCGTCAACTTTTCTTAAGAAAAGTCTTCCTATCGTCAACTTTTCTTAAGAAAAGTCTTCCTATCGTCAACTTTTCTTAAGAAAAGTCTTCCTATCGTCAACTTTTCTTAAGAAAAGTCTTCCTATCGTCAACTTTTCTTAAGAAAAGTCTTCCTACCGTCAACTTTTCTTAAGAAAAGTCTTCCTATCGCCAACTTTTCTTAAGTAAAGTCTTCCTATCGTAAACTTTTTTTAAGTAAAATCTTCCTATTGTCAACTTTTCCTAAGAAATATCTTCCTATCTTCAAGTTTGAGAAACGTTTTCCTATCTTCATCTTTTCTAAAGGAATGTCTTCCTTTTGTATTGATAGTTAACATTTTAAGGTTAGGATGAAAATTTTCAGGTTATGTGAGAAAAAGTAAATTTTAAAATACTTACATGACCGCTATTATCCATGGTATTATTGGTCAATTTGACCTTATTGAATAAAATTGTCTGTGATTGCCAATGAGCACCCGTGGCAGGACTGTCGGGATGCAAAAACATTCTTTGGGGCGATTGAGGTTCTGCGCCTCCGGCAGGAACCCATTGAGAACCCGAAAATTTGTAACGACAATCGCCAATGGGAACCATTTCCAATAAAACGCAATATTGGATATCCTCTTCCAAGCCCTTGACCGAAACACGCATAGAGGGGAACATACGTCTAAAATGGAAAAAGAAGTATAAATAAATCATAAATTATGGAATCAAGAACCTCAATGAAATTAAAATTATAGGGGCTATTAGACCAAAACAAAGGAGGTGTAAACTCAGTGAGATTTGTGGTTTTTTGGGAGAGATAAACAGAAAATGATCTTCTAAAACCCAACATTTACTATCAAATGTAGAGTGGAAAGATGGGTAGAGAGAAGGACAGACATAAGTTAAGATTTAAAGTTCTCGTTTTTTGTAATGATTTAAAATTGAGTTTCAAAAACTATAATTTTAAAAAATTCTAAAATATTTTAGAATTTGGAAGACAGTGATCATTATAACAGCAGGAGTTCTCAAACCGATCGGCGCCATTTAAACAATTTAAATTAAGGCACAAACAAATAAAAATCTCGTTCTACTCAAAAAAAAGGTCAAAACCAAAATTTATACGAAAACGTAAATAATGTTTGGTTTTGAGTTTGTGGTCAAACCGAGTAAAAATATAAAACCCATAAATCTTTAAAACAAATAATGATTAATTACTTGATCTTAGTCAAAGAGCAAAAAAAAAATAAAAAAATAAAGCAACGATCATTTCTAAAACGAGATCACTAAACTGAAGAAATGTGATAAACGAGTGTCAAATTAATTGCAGGTTGTGTTAATTTTTTTTGAATATTTTGAAAGTAACAACCAATATTGACAGAAGTGTCAAAATATGAAAAATGTTTGGAAATTAAAAAAAGTAAATATATTAAATTTATTTCAACTTTTTTTAAGTAAAGTTTTCCTATCGTCAGCTTTTCTTAAGAAAAGTATTAATATCGTCAACTTTTCTGTAGTAAAGTCTTAATATCGTCAACTTTTCTTAAGAAAAGTCTTAATATCGTCAACTTTTCTTAATAAAAGTCTTACTATCGTCAACTTTTCTTAAGAAAAATCTTACTATCGTCAACTTTTCTTAAGAAAAGTCTTACTATCGTCAACTTTTCTTAACAAAAGTCTTACTATCGTCAACTTTTCTTTAGAAAAGTCTTCCTATCGTCAACTTTTCCTTAGAAAAGTCTTCCTATCGTCAACTTTTCTTTAGAAAAGTCTTCCTATCGTCAACTTTTCTTTAGAAAAGTCTTCCTATCGTCAACTTTTCTTTAGAAAAGTCTTCCTATCGTCAACTTTTCTTTAGAAAAGTCTTCCTATCGTCAACTTTTCTTTAGAAAAGTCTTCCTATCGTCAACTTTTCTTTAGAAAAGTCTTCCTATCATCAACTTTACTTAAGAAATGTCTTCCTATCGTCAATTTTTCTTTAGAAATGTCTTCCTGTCGTCAACTTTTCTTAAGAAAAGTCTTCCTATCGTGAATTTTTCTTAAGAAAAGTCTTCCTATCGTCAACTTTTTTTAAGAAAAGTCTTTCTATCGTCAACTTTTCT
This sequence comes from Stomorhina lunata, assembly GCA_933228675.1. Taxonomy (NCBI): domain Eukaryota; kingdom Metazoa; phylum Arthropoda; class Insecta; order Diptera; family Rhiniidae; genus Stomorhina; species Stomorhina lunata. The sequence goes on along the minus strand of OW121742.1, from coordinate 35,853,996 downwards.
TAAAAAAAGTCCGCCTATCGTCAACATTTCTTAAAAAATGTTTTCCTATCGTCAACTTTTTTTAAGAAATGTTTTCCTATCGTCAAATTTTCCAAAGAAATGTCTTCCTATCGTCAACTTTTTTTAAAAAATGTTTTCCTATCGTCAACTTTTTTAAGAAAAGTCTTCCTATCGTCAACTTTTCTTAAGAAAAGTCCTCCTATCGTCAACTTTTCTTTAGAAAAGTTTTCCTGTCGTCAACTTTTCTTTAGAAAAGTCTTCCTATCGTCAACTTTTCTTAAGAAAAGTCTTCCTATCGTCAACTTTTCTTAAGAAAAGTATTCCTATCGTCAACTTTTCTTAAGTAAAGTCTTTCTATCTTCAATTTTTCTTAAGAAAAGTCTTCCTATCGTCAACTTTTCTTAAGTAAAGTCTTCGTATCGTCAACTTTTCTTAAGTAAAGTCTTCCCATCGTCAACTTTTCTTAAGTAAAGTCTTCCTATCGTCAACTTTTCGTAAGAAAAGTCTTCCTATCGTCAATTTTTCTTAAGTAAAGTCTTCCTATCGTCAATTGCTCCAGAGCTGGTCCTGCTGGTAAATAAGTTTTAAATTTTTTTTTTTAATTTTCTTATATTTATTTGTCTTTGTGATAAATTTAATTAGTTCTACATTGTTACAGACAATAACCCAAATCATAGTATTTTTTCTTAAAACATTTTTAATTTATTTTAAATTGAGATTCCCAAAATTTATTACTGAATTTTCTTATGAATATTCTAATGAGAACTTAATGAGCAAACACAAACAGCTCCTTGACAAAAGATTGAAATAAAAAAGATAGACGGGCAAAGGGACAGACAGTCAAATGGGCAGACAGACAGATCGACCAACGATCACACAACAAAAATTACCATAAAAATTTTCAAAACATAATTATGTTAATTTTCCTATATCTATCTAATGTGTAAAATTATATGAACTTAAACTTCCAACTCTGGCTACGTTCGGCTACCTGTTGCCTCAAAAACCTGTTGTCTTCCAAAATCTAATAGAAAATTTTGAAAATTGTTAAAAATTGTCTCTAAAACAAAGAACTTAATGAATTATTAAGAGATGCCGCGATCACCGCCTTTTTCCTTTATTATAGATTATTTTTACTTTTATTGCTCCTAAAACAAAAAAAAAAACTCTAAAACATTATCATCAACACTCACCCAAAAACGGCGATAAAGAATAAAAAGTGTGAAATCTCAGGTAGTTTTAAACTATAACTACTTACTTTGAGAATGAGACCCTTATCCAATCATTCCTAACTCCTAATTCATATTTGTCATTAACCATAAATTCTGTTTGACTAGAAAAATTTTGAACATTTTTTCCAAAACAATGACCAAAATGTCAACACTCTTGACTGAGAGAACAAAGATCGTTACACGATCGTCTTGAAACAAGTGCTTGTGCGTTTTTAGAACCCTGATCTCAGGTCACACTAAAGGTAAATTTGAAAAGACCTAATGCTGTTTTTATGACTTAACTGGCGCCAGCGGTAAAAATTGTTTAATGTTTCTTGTATGTCTCAAAAATATTTCGTTTCATTTTCAAAAACTGTTTGATGTTTTGGTATTTTCGGTAATAATTTTTCAGAATTGATAATTTTAAAAGATAAACCATTCAAAATATTGCTATAATAAATTTCTTAAAAAAGCAATTCAATTGATAAAGTGTAGGAAAATCAAAGCTTTTCTTTTAACAAATCAAGTAATAAAAAAGCTTTTAAGATATTGGCTTATCATATGAATTCCACAGAAGCCTTAAGTGTTAATTTTAATATATGAATAAAGAAATTTTGAAATTTTAAATTTTATCATACAAATATTCGGAAAAGTTTAAGAAATTTCTTTTATCATCAAAAGCTTATTTGGATTCTACAGAAGCTTGAATAAATGTAAATTTTACTAGATAAATACAAATTAAAAAAGCGCCTTATTAAATAAAAGTAACCAGAAAGCTTTTCAGTTATAACTTTTGAAAGTTTCTTTCCTAACATCAATAACTGAATTATTTAACAATAACAAGCTTAAGCATTATTTAGCCACTGATTTAAAAAGTTTTTTAATAGCCTACATTGTTTAAACCAAAATCTATTGCCTACCTTAGGGCTCCTTTCAAATATTTACTTAGTGCCTATTTATATGGTTCCCAAAACTATTTGAGTTCCTCATTAAAGACGTCCCTCAAACTATTTACTCTTCTGTCTGTCATTCCTTTACAAACATTTTAAGAAAGTAAATATTAAAAGAAAATTTTTGGAATAATTCCAAAATTTCCAAAGATTTCCTTACACTCAAACAAATATTTGGAAATAAATAAAAATGTATTTTCGGAAAAATTTATGACTGGCGCCATAATCTTTGCACTTGCCCTTTCTAATTTTCTGCATATTTGTTTAGGATCGTGGGATTTTTCTTATACAAATATTTGGGGAATACATATATTGAGGTACATATTTTAAATATTTGTTATTTTAAATCATTTCTAGATATTTAAGACTTACCTTCCAGTCTTGGTGATAATCATTTCAGTGCCAATTTTATGAAATTGCTGCCATAAATCATTATTTTCCAATTTGGCCTCAACGTTGCCGGGTAAGGTGGGACGAGGAGCGGGCACCATCATGGGATGGTGAAGGCCCAGGGGTAGCATTTGGGGGAAGGGGTCTGGAAAGAGGGGAAAAATAAATTAACATTTTTGACAAAAGTTTAATATTTTTATAGAAAATTTTTCAAAAAATTTTTATTTTTATTGGCAATTTTTTAAAAATTTCCTATTTTTAAAGGAAATTTTTCAAAAATTTATTTTTTTACAGGAAATTTTTCAAAATTTTTTATTTTTATAGGAAATTTTTGAAAAATTTCTTATTTTTATAGGAAATTTTTCAAAATTTTCTTATTTTTATAGGAAATTTTTCAAAATTTTCTTATTTTTATAGGAAATTTTTCAAAAATTTCTTATTTTTATAGAAAATTTAAAAAAAAAATGCGATATTTATATAAACTTTTTCAAAAATTTCGCATTTTTATAGAAAAATGTTCAAAAATGTCTAATTTTTATAGTATTTTTTTTTGAAAATTTCTATTTTTATAGGAAATTTTTCAAAAATTTCGCATTTTTATAGAATTTTTTTCAAAAATTTCTTATTTTTATAGCAAATTTTTCAAAATTTTTTATTTTTTAGGAAATTATTTTTTTTTTCATAGGATTTTTTTTAAAAATTTCCCATTTTTATAGGAAATTATTCAAAAATTTCTTATTTTTATAGGAAATTTTTCAAAAATTACTTCTTTTTCAAAGGAAATTTGTCAAAAATTGTCTTAGTTTTATAAGAAATTTTTCAAAAATGTCTTATTTTTATAGCAAATTTTTCAACAATTTCTTATTTCTATAGAAAATTTTATAAAAATTTCGTATTTTTATAGCAAACTTTTCAAACATTTTAAAAATTTCTTATTTTTTTAGGAAATTTTTCAAAAATTTCTTATTTTTTTAGGAAATTTTTCAAAAATTTCTTATTTTTTTAGGATTTTTTTCAAAAATTTCTTATTTTTATAGGATTTTTATTTTAATTTCTCATTTTAATAGGAAATTTTTTAAAATTTTCTTATTTTTATAGGAAATTTTTCAAAATTTTCTAGGAAATTTTTCAAAGATTTTTTATTTTCAAAAATTTTTCAGAAATTTTTCAAAGATTTCCAATTTTTATAGGAAATTTTTCAAAAATTTCCTATTTTTATAGGAAATTTTTCAAAAATTTCCTATTTTTATAGGAAATTTTTCAAAAATTTCTTATTTGCATAGGAAATTTTTCAAAAATTTCTTATTTGCATAGGAAATTTTTCAAAAATTTCTTATTTGCATAGGAAATTTGTAAAAAATGTCCTACTTTTATAGAAAATTTTTCAAAAATTTCTTATTTTTATGGGAAATTTATCAAAAATTTCTTATTTTTTTAAGGAAATTTTTCAAAAATTTCATTTTTTTGTAAGAAACTTTTCAAAACTGTCATTTTTTATAAGAAATTTTTAAAAATTTTTTTATTTCATAAAAAATTTCTAATTTTTATAAAAAAAGTTAAAACAAATTATATTTCTTAGCAAATTTCTTAAAAATTTTCTATTTTTTTTAGTTTCTAAAATTTCTCAATTTTATAGCAAATTTTGTAAACATTTCTTATTTTGATAGCAAATTAAAAAAAATCTTATTTTTATAGCAAATTTTTCTAAAATGTCTTACTTTTATAGCAAATTTTTCAAAAAATTTCTTATTTTTATATGAAATTTTGCAAAAAAATTTTATTTCTTAGCAAATTTTTCAAAAATTTTTATTTTTGATCCGAAATTTTTTAAAAAAGTCTTATTTTTATAGGAAAATTTTAAAAAATTTCTTAGTTTTATAGTAATTTTTTTAAAAATTTCTTATTTTTATAGCAAATTTTTTATTTTTATATGGTACTTTTTCAAAAATTTCTTTTCTTACATTTTTAGAAAATTTAAAAAAAAAAAATTTTATTTATAGAAATTTTTTGACAAAAATTTTTATTTATAGAAATTTTTTGAAAAAAATTTGAGTTTTTATAAGAAATTTTCGATAGTTGACTTTTATTAGGATTTTTTTATATTTCTTTTTATATTTCCGATTACAAACTTTTTTAGGTTATAAAATTTTTAGTATAAAATTTGTCTATTGGAAAATTTTTGATTCTAGAAATTTATTAAATTTTTTTTATAAAAAATGTTATTATTAATTTTTTTTATTTAGAAAAATAAACGTTTTAAATTTTTTTTTAATAGAACAATTTTCGTTGTAAATTTTGTTCATTAGAAAAATTTTCGTTTTAAATTTTCTTTATAGAATAATTTAAGTTTTCAATTAAATTTTAATTTGTAGAAGAAATTTTAAGTTTTTCAAAAATTTGCCGTCGGATTTCTTTTTATGTGAAATTTTTGTTTCTCCAAAATTTACTTACCCGGTATACGTTGCATAATCTGTTGCCGATAAATTTCTTGAGCAATTTGCTGCTGCATACGATATTCCATTAATTCTTGAACATTAAACATTTTGATTAATTTGTTTGTATTTTTTTTAATTGAAGTTTTAATAACTTTTTCTTAAAGTTTTAATTTGTTAATATTAAATATTTTTTTAATAACACTTTTCTATTATTCTGAGTAATTTGTTCTCTTTTTTTTTCTTAATTTAGTAGTAAAACAAGTTTATTTATTAAAAACTAATTGGTTTCAATAACAAATATTTTTAACACTTTTTTTCTAGGAAATTCTTCTTTTTCCTGACTAATATTTTCAACGATCTTAACTTTACAACGTTTCGTATACAACTGATCGGTTTTAGAAACCCGCAGTTAGTTAACTAGTGTTTAAAAAATTTAACTAACACTCAGAAAATTATACTCTCCTTCTTTCAAAATAAATATCACTCTCTTAATCTCTCACTCTCTCCCCACTAAAACCAGTTTTGGAAGTACCTGTTTTTCTGTTCTAATGATCACTGAAGTTAAATGCTTGTGATTGGCTGAATTCATTCATTGTTTACAATTATCTCTGGTTTGTTGTTGCTTTCGTTTGTTGTTATGGCTGAGTGTGATCGTGAGGAAGAGCGGGAGAAAGATATAGTGAGTGTGTGTGTGCGTATGATATTTGAGTTAAGTAAACTCCATTTTTATGATCATTTTGAAATCATCACTGCTTTTTATTGTGAAGTGCTATTGTTAACGCTTAAAACTAAAGATTTTTCTCACTCTTTCTTCTGCTAAAGGTTCGAGAGAGATCATGTTTCACAGACTGTTAAACTCCTCCCAATGGTTATCACTTGTAGAAATTGTAATTCTTGAATTGTTTGAAAATTTTTAGAAACTTTTTTTTTTCTTCTTTAAAATAAAATAAAATGTTTGTTATATCTTTTTTCTAGCCTTATCTTCAAATAGATTGTAACTTCAAACGAGTACATCTGTTTGTTTGCATCTTGTGCCTTTATCTCTGCCTCTCAAAAGGATGCCTGCTGTTCCTTTATTTTATCCTCTAAAACAATTGATTTTGGCGGCTGCATTCATTGTTTTCTGTTTCAATATTTGACTCCTGCCCCTCTATAGATCTTCTAGAAAATTTTTATTTGAAACTTATCTTCTAAATTTTCATAGGCAGGTGCTAGATTTTTCGTCTTTTATTTACTATTATTTCTTTACACAATATTTTTTTTTTTTATTTTATTTTTGGAAGACTAATAAATTTTATAATTTAGAAAAAAAGTTGAAGGTGCTTAATTTCATACATTTTAACTGACATCATTTATATTTTTACATAATTCGAAATTTTTATTTTAGAAGTCTAATATTTTGTTGATAAGATCGTATGGAAATTTTTTGGTGGTTTGATCTTGGTACAAAACTTATTAGGATTAAGGGTATAATTTATTCCAAAATAAACGTGTAAAATTATTCAGTGTGATATACAAATATTTTTATGTTTTTTAATATTATATAATTTTGGGTTAGTAGCATTAAAATAAAATCAAATTTTCCATACGAAAACCAAAAACCTTTGCTAGTTTTTTGATTCGTTTATAAATCTGGGGATCATTTTTTGTCAAGGAAATTTTTATTGAAGATACGCTCATCCACGCATTTGCGCCTCCTAACCATAAAATTATTCATTGCGGTTTAAAGTGATGAATTTTTCTAAATGAAAAATTCAGAAATTTTCAAGAGGTAATCCTAGTTAGTTTACTATTTCTTAAAAAAGACTTGTCCAATTCTGTTAAAAACTACATCAGTGGCTTATGAAGAAAATTCCCCTTAAGTCTTGCAAATACAAGATTTTTGTGCGATCAACTGTTTTGGAGTTATTTATATCATAATGTCAAAAATATAGTTTTTTGTTCCAAATTAAAAAAAAAAAAAATATTTTTAACAAATTCATAAAAAATCAAAAAAAAAAAAAGGAAATTTTTCAAAAGTTTCTTATTTTTATAGGAAATTTTTCAAAAATTTCTTATTTTTATAGGAAATTTTTCAAAAGAATTTTTAAAAATTTCTTATTTTTATAAGAAATTTTAAAAAAAAATTCTTATTTTTATAGAACAATTTTCAAAAACTTCTTATTTTTATAGGAAATTTAAAAAAAAAAATTTTATTTTTATAGAAAATTTTTCAAAAACTTCTTATTTTTATAGGAAATTTTTCAAAAATTTCAAAATTTTATAGGAAATTTTTCAAAAACTTAAAATTTTTATTTAGAAATTTTTTTAATTTTATAATAGAACAAATTTCCTATTTTGATAGGAATTTTTTTCAAAAATTTCTTATTTTTAAAGAAAATTTTTAAAAAATTTCCTATTTTTATAGGAAATTTTTAAAAAATTTCTTATTTTTAAAGGAATATTTTCATAAACTTCCTATTTTTAAGGAAATTTTTCAAAAAATTTTCATTTTTATAGGAAATTTTTCAAAACTTATATTTATAGGAAATTTTTCAAAATTTCTTATTTTTATAGCAAATTTTTTAAAAATTTCTTATTTTTATAGGAAAATTTTTCAAAAATTTATTATTTTTTATAGGAAATTTTTCAAAAATTTCTTATTTTTATAATAAGAAATTTTTGAAAAATTTCCAATAAAAATAAGAAATTTTTTAAAAATTTCTCATTTTTCAAATTCAAAATTTCAAAATTTTCATATTTTTAAAGGAAATTATTCAAAATTCTTTTATTTATGTAGAAAATTTCTCAAATTATTTTATAGGAAATCATTGAAAATTTTCTTATTTTTATAGGAAATTTTTCAAAATTTCTTATTTTTATAGCAATTTTTTTAAAAATTTCTTATTTTTATAGGTAATTTTTCCAAAATTCGTATTTTTATAGGAAAATTTTTAAAAATTTCTTATTTTTACGAAAAAATTTTCAAAAGTTTCTTATTTTTTGCTAAAAAATAAGAAAATTTTTTTAAAAATGTCTTATTTTTTATAGGAACTTTATCAAAAATTACTTATATTTATAGGAAATTTTTCAAAAATTTACTATTTTTATAGGAAATTTTTCAAAAACTTCCTATTTTTTATAAGAAATTTTTCAAAAATTTTCTATTTGTATAAGATATTTTTCAAAAATTTCCTATTTCTATAGGAAATTTTTCAAAAATTTCTAATTTTTATATTTTGATAACAAATTTTTGAAAAGTTTCTTATTTTCATAGGAATTTTTTCAAAATACTCTTAATTTTATAGGAAGATTTTCAAAAATTTTTTTATTTTTATAGAATTTTTTTTTTCAAATATTTCTTATTTTTGTATGAAATTTTTCAAAAATTTCTTTTTAAAAAAGAAATTTTTCAAAAATTTCTTATTTTTGTAAGAAATTTAAATTTTTTTTTGGTAAGAAATTTACAAAAATGTCTTATTTTTATAGATAACTTTTCAAAATTTTTTTATTTTTATGTGAAATTTTTAAAAAAATTCTTGCCTTAATAAGAAATTTTTGAAAAATTTCTTATCTTTATAGGAAATTTCTTATTTTTTAGAGGAAATTTTTCAAAATTTTTTTATTTTTATAAGAAAATTTTCAAAAATTTCTATTTTTATAGGAAATTTATAAAAAAACTTCTTATTATAGGAAATTTTTCAAAATTTTTTTAGTTTTATAGGAAATTTTTCAAAAATTTCTTAGTTTTATAGGAAATTTTTCAAAAATTTCTTATTTTTATACGGATTTTTTTTAAAAATTTCTTATTTTTATAGGACATTTATTAAAAATTTCTTATTTTTATAAGAAAATTTTTAAAAATTTTTCTTATTTTTATTGGAAATTTTTCAAAAATTTTTTATAGGAAATTTTTCAAAATTTTTTTTATGGAAAATTTTCGAAAATTTTTTATTTTTATAGGAAATTTTTTTAATTTTATAGGAAAATTTTCAAAAAATTCTTATTTTTATACAAATCTCGATTTATTTTTATTTTTATAGGAAATTATTAAAAATTTTTTTAGGAAATTTTTCAAAAATTTCTTATTTTACAGGAAATATTTCCAAAATTTTTTATTTTAATAAAATTTTTTTTAAAAATTTCTTATTTTTATAGGAAATTTGTCAAATTTTTCTTATTTTTATAGGAAGATTTTCAAAAATGTCTTATTTTTATGAAAATTTTTCAAAAATTTTTTACTTTTATAGGAAATTTTAATAGGACATTTTGAAAAAATTTTTAATTTGAAATTTTTGAAAATTTTTAATTTGAAATTTTTGAAAATTTTTAATTTTTATTAAATTTTTTTTTGTGGAAAATTTTTCTAAAATTTTTTTGTTTTGATGGGAAATTTTTCAAAAACTTCTTTTTTTAACGGAAATTTTTCAAAAAATTTTTGTTTGAAATTTTTCGAAAAAAAAATTTTTTATTTTTCTTATCATTTTTTTATGGAAAATTTTTCAAAATTTTCTTATTTTTAACAAAAATTTTTCAAAAATTTCTTATTTAAATTTCTTAATTTTTAAAAATTTCTCAGTTTTATGGGAAATTTTTTATTTTTATTATATTTTTTTTTTAAATTTCTCAGTTTTTTAGGAAATTTTTTGAAAATTTAATTTTGAATTTTTTTTATATATATTTTTTAATAGAATTTAACTCCTTTTTTCTCCCTCAATAGAAGTGCCATTGGTTTGTAATTGTTTCTATACTTTTCGAAAATGTGGTAATAAAATGAGGAAAAGGATCAAGGATTAACACACAGTGTTGATGTAATTTACAAAGGAATATTTATGTAAGAAGTGTAACTAAAGAGATCCTAGACTATTTATAACAAAATTTAAAATTTTACGACTTTACAACAAAAATAAACACTAAACATTTTAACTCATTACTCCTGGCGCCACCACAAACTGTGTTGTCAAAGGATGTCCTTAAAATTTTGTTAAAATTTATTGTTTTTAGTTGTTGTAGTTGGTTCTGGTGCTTAGGAAGCATGAAAGCAGAGAGTATGTGAATGGTTAGTTGTGTTAGTGTTGTGTTGCAAGATCACATAACATACTCGTAATGTGGTATGTTTTATTTTTGTGTAAGTGTAAGTGATCGCATTTTGTAACCCAGTTACTTTTTTCTGTTTCCCAAATTTCTTTGATTTTTCCTTATCTCGTTATTTTCATTGTTTCATCGCTCTGTTAATCTGCTGCTGCTGCTACTGTTACTCTGGGTTACTTTATGTTATTTTCCAAAATTTATTTCTTATCTTTTTTAGCGGATCTTATTGTCAACGATCTTGTACTATATAGTTTTTGTTTTTCTACTCTTTTTTTACTCTTTGGTAATTTGTGTTTAAGGAAAAAATACTTAATTTCGGTAGTTTTAATGTTTCATACTGAAAAGACATGTGTTTAGATGTTGGTTTTCTATTTTTTTTTTTTTTTGTCAAAGTCTTCCTACACGAACGATAAGCATAAATTGTTTTTGAGGTTTCTGTATCTCGCTCCGTCCGTCCATCTTTCTTTTTTTTAATTTACGATTTTAAATTTGTCGTAATCTTTTCTAAAATGTTGTAGTAATTTGTTTAACAGCTTCCGTTTTTTTTTTGTCTTCCCTCTCTAATGTTTGCCTGTTTATTTATTTATTTAATAAAATTGTACTTAATACTTTTTGCTGTAGCTACATAAAAGGGTTTACGTACTATCTAATACAATGTTTTCTTCTGCACAATTAATTACTTTTTGTTGAATTGTGGACTTTTTTCGAAGCCTCTAGTTTCTGTAACAAAAATTTTCTTTTCCTTTTTTATCTTGGCAGATGTGTTTCAGCTGATAAGAAAATTTCAAAAATTGCAAAGAAAATCTTTTTGAAATAAACAAGTTTTTAAAAACTTCCTATAAAAATAAAAAATTTTGAAAATAAAAATTTATTTGAAAATAAGAAATTTAATATAAAAACAAGAAATTTTGAAAATTTTCCTATAAAAATAAGAATTTTTGAAAAATTTCCTATAAAAATAAAAAAAAATTTAAAAATTTCCTATAAAAAAAGAACATTTTTGAAAATGTTCCTATAAAACTTATAAATTTTTAAAAAAATTTTGAATAAAAATAAGAAAATTAAAAAAAAAAATTTCTTATAAAAATACGAAATTTTCGAAAAATTTCTACAAAAATAACAAATTTAAAAAAAATTTACTATAAAAATAAGAAATTATTGAAAAATTTTATATGAAAATAAGTAATATTAAAAAAATTTCCTATAAAAATAAGAAATATTTGAAAAAAACTTGCTATAAAAAACAGCATATTTGAAAAATTTCCTTTAAAAATAAAAAAAATTTTGAAAAATTTCTCATAAAACTATATATTTTTTTAATTTTCCTATAAAAATAAGGAATTTTAAAAAAATTGTTATAAAAATAGGAAAATCTTATTAAAATAAAAAATTCTTGAAAATTTTTATATAAAAATAGGAAATTTTTAAAAAATTTCTTATAAAAATAAGAAATTTTTGAAAAATTTGCTTTAAAAATAGGAAATTTTTGAAAAATTTCTTTTAAAAATAGGAAATTTTTGAAAAATTTCTTTTAAAAATAGGAAATTTTTGAAAAATTTCCTATAAAAATAAGAATTTTTTTAAATTTTCCTACAAAAATAAGAAATTTTCGAAAAATTTCCTATCAAAATAGGAAATTTTTGAAAGTTTCCTACTTTTGAAAAAAAGATAGGAAATTTTTGAAAAGTTTCCTATCAAAATAGGAAATTTTTGAAAATTTCTAATTTTTGAAAAAAGACAGGAAGTTTTTGAAAATGTTCCTTTAAAAATAGGAAAATTTTGAAAAATTTTCCAGAAAAATAAGAATTTTTTGAAAATTTTCTCATAAAAACCAAAAAAATTCTTATAAAAATAAGAAAATTTTTAAGAATTTGCTATAAAAATAAGTAATTTTTGAATTATTTCCTATATATATTTTTTAAAATTTCATATAAAAATAAGAAATTTTTGAAAAATTTCTTATTAAAATGAGAACTTTTTGAAAAATTTTCTATTAAAATAAAATATTATTGAAAAAATTCTTAAAAAAATAAGAAATTTTTAAAAAATTTGTTATAAAAACAAAAAAATTTTTGAAAAATTTTCTATAAAAATAAGAAATTTTTGAAAAAATTGTTATAAAAATAAGAAATTTTTGAAAAATTTTCCGTAAAAATAAGAAATTTTTGAAAAATTTTGCTATAAAAATAAGTAATTTTTAAAAAATTTCCTATAAAAATAAGAAATTTTCGAAAAATTTGCTATAAAAATAGAAAATTTTTAAAAAATTTCCTTTAAAAATAAATGAGAACTCTTTGAAAATTTTCTATTAAAATAAGATATTTTTGAAAAGATTTTTAAAAATGTAAGAAACTTTTGAAAACTTTATTGTAAAAATAAAAAATTTTTGCAAAATTTTCAATAAAAATAAAAAATTTTTGCAAAATTTTCTATAAAAATAAAAAATTTTTGCAAAATTTTCTATAAAAATAAGAAATTTTTTAAAAATTTGTTATAAAAATAAGAAATTTTTGAAAAATTTCTCATAAAAATAAGAAATTTTTAATTTTTCAAAAATTTCTTATTTTTATAACAAATTTTTCAAAAATTTCTTATTTTTATAACAATAAGAAATTTTTGAAAAATTTTTTTTTGTAAAGATAAGAAATTTTTGAAAAATTTTCCATAAAACTAAGAAATTTTTGAAAAATTTTCCATAAAACTAAGAAATTTTTGAAAAATGTTGCTATAAAAATACGAAGTTTTTGAAAATTTTCCAATAAAAAAAGAAATTTTTGAAAAAATGTTCTTTAAAAGTAAAAAAAAAATTGTAGTATTTATTAAACTTTAATATCATCCATTTTTAAGGTAGGGAGTTGTTAGAGAGTTGTGTCATAAAATATTTATACGTCTGCCAAAATTTGTAACGCTAAACGCCTGCATGAAAATTGTCGTAAAATCTAATTAAATTGTTTTTTAAACCTTGAACTTGAGCTAAAAAAATATCTTTAAAAAATATAAATCCTCTATTTATAGGAGGATATTAGCCGAAGATTAATTTTATTTTAATACATGTCTGGGGTAACTCCCTATAGAGACAAAAAACAAAACCAAAAAAATCTTTAAAATGTTAAAGGTATCAGGTGCAGGCAGAAGGCGGCAGCAGTAGCCCATGTAATTGCATAACTATGACATGAAATTGGTGTCATCTGATCGTGGGTGACAAGTAGCAATAGCATGAAATTGGTTACAACTTATATTTACTTGTTCCAGTTGATCTTGAGTTGTAATAGAATTCGTTCCATAGCAGCAAGTGTAGTGACAGACAGACATCATGCATGAATGACTGACTGACTGACTCTTAGACTAGACAAATTAAAGGAGGTTTTGTCTCAGCACCACCCATTGGCAACAAACAACACAAACTTATTTTGTTTAAGGATATCGATCTAAAGGACATACGTTAGGCGACATCGATTTACATTCAATTTTGTACGACTCCCTCACCAAAATGATAACAACGACTGACTAAGAGCGTTTTGTGAGCTGTTTATGTCTGTTTGTCCATCCGTTTGTCGTCTGCCTTCGGTCAAGTGGTTTTGTAAATTTGTTGTTTTTTGTTGTTGCGGTATTGTTTGGTCGTGTCAAAACTCGGAAGGCGGTTTCATTTAAAATCTACTTAAAACTAATTTTTATTTTGTTTAATTTTATGTTTTTGTTTTTTCTGACCGGTTGCCAGTTTTTAAAAATGTTGAAAGTACCTGTCACTTAACGATCATAAGCGATGATGAGTTTTGTCGCCAATTCCAGTAATGACACTTAAAGTAGGACGGCTTTAACAACTTTTGAACTTAACAATACTTAAGACATGTTGTTGTTGCAATAGAAACATTTTACTATTCTTATGGGAATTTTTTTTAAATTTCTTTATTTTTTTTTTTTAATACAAAGATTTTATATTTTTATAGGAAATTTTTAAAATTTCTTTTCATTATAGGAAAAATTTTTAAAGAACATTTTTCAAAAAGTTTTTATTTTTATAGGATTTTTTTTTAAATTTCTTATTTTTATAGGAATTTTTTTTAAATTTCTTATTTTTATGAGAATTTTTTCAAAAATTTCTTATTTTTATAGGAATGTTTTCAAAAATTTCTTATTTTTATAGGAAATTTTTGAAAAATTTCTTATTTTTAAAGGAAACATTTCAAAATTTTTTTATATTTATAGGAAATTTTCAAAAATATATAATTTTAATAGGAAATTTTTCAAGAATTTCGTATTTTTATAGGAAATTTTTCAAGAATTTCTTATTTTTATAGGAAATTTTTCAAAAATTTCTTATTTTTATAGGAAATTTTTCAAAAATTTCTTATTTTTATAGGAAATTTTTCAAAAATTTCTTATTTTTATAGGATTTTTTTTTAATTTTTTATTTTTAGGAAATTTTTCAAAAATTTCTTATTTTTATAGGAAATTTTTCAAAAATTTCTTATTTTTATAGGAAATTTTTCAAAAATTTCTTATTTTTATAGGAAATTTTTCAAAAATTTCTTATTTTTATAGGAAATTTTTCAAAAATTTCTTATTTTTATAGGAAATTTTTCAAAAATTTCCTATTTTTATAGGAAATTTTTCAAAAATTTCTTATTTTTATAGGAAATTGTTCGAAAATTTCATATTTTCATAGGAAAATGTTCAAAAATTTCTTAGTTTTATAGGAAAATTTTCAAAAATTTCTTATTTTTATAGGAAATTTCCAAAAATTTCTTAATTTTATAGGAAATTTTTCAAAAATTTCTGACTTTTATGGAAAATTTTTCAAAAATTTCTGATTTTTATGGGACATTTTTCAAAAAATTTCTATTTTTATAGGAAATTTTTTTGAAAAAGTTCCAATTTTTATAGGAAATTTTTCAAAAAATTTCAATTTTTATAGGAAATTTTTCAAAAATTTTAATTTTAAAGGTAATATTTATTTTTATTTTTATAGGATTTTTTTTTTTAAATTTCTTATTTTTATAGGAATTTTTTTTAAATTTCTTATTTTTATGAGAATTTTTTTAAAAATTTCTTATTTTTATATGAAATTTTTCAAAAATTTCTTATTTTTATAGGAAAGATTTCAAAAATTTCTTAATTTTATAGGAAATTTAAAAAAAAATTTCTTAATTTTATAGGAAATTTAAAAAAAAAAATTACTTATTTTTATACGAAATTTTCAAAAAATTTCTTTTTTTCATAATAATTTTTTAAAATTTTCCTATTTTTATAGGAAAATTTTCAATTGTTTTTTTTTTATTTTTACAGAAAATTAAAAAAAAAAATCTTATTTGTGTAAGAAATTTTTAAAAAATTTCTTATTTTTAAAGGAAATTTTTAAAAAATTTCTTACTTTTATAGGAAATTTTTCAAAAATGTCCTATTTTTATAGCAAATTTTTCAAAAACTTCCTATTTATAGAGGAAATTTTTCAAAATTTTCTGATTTTTACAAGAAATTTTTCAAAAATTTCCTATTTTTAAAGGAGAATGAAAAAAATGTCCTATTTATAAAGGAAATTTTTCAAAAATTTCCCATTTTTATAGGAAATATTTAAAATATTTCTTATTTTTTTTTAGAAAATTTTTCGAAAATTTCGTATTTTTATAGGAAATTAAAAAAAAATGTCTTGTTTTTATTGGAAATTTTTCCAATTTTTTTTATTTTTATAGGAAATTTTTAAAAATTGGGAATTTTTTTTTTAATTTCTTATTCTTATGGGAAATTTTTCAAAAATTTTCTATTTTTATAGGAATTTTTTCAAAAATGTCTTATTTTTATAGGAAAATTTTCAAAAATTTTCTATTTTTATAGGAAATTTTTCTAAAATTTATATAAAATTTTTCAAAAATTTCTTATTTTTATAGGATTTTTTTTTAATTTTTTATTTTTTAGGAAATTTTTCAAAAATTTCTTATTTTTATAGGAATTTTTTTCAAAAATTTCTTATTTTTATAGGAATTTTTTCAAAAATTTCTTATTTTTATAGGAAATTTTTGAAAAATTTCTTATTTTTATAGGAAACTTTTCAAAAATTTTTTATATTTATAGGAAATTTTCAAAAATATATAATTTTAATAGGAAATTTTTCAAGAATTTCGTATTTTTATAGGAAATTTTTCAAGAATTTCTTCTTTTTATAGGAAATTTTTCAAAAATTTCTTAGTTTTATAGGAAATTTTTCAAAAATTTCTTATTTTTATAGGAAATTTTTCAAAAATTTCTTATTTTTATAGGATTTTTTTTTAATTTTTTTTTTTTTAGGAAATTTTTCAAAAATTTCTTATTTTTATAGGAAATTTTTCAAAAATTTCTTATTTTTATAGGAAATTTTTCAAAAATTTCTTATTTTTATAGGAAATTGTTCGAAAATTTCATATTTTCATAGGAAAATGTTCAAAAATTTCTTAGTTTTATAGGAAAATTTTGAAAAAATTTCTTATTTTTATAGGATATTTCCAAAAATTTTTTAATTTTATAGGAAATTTTTCAAAAATTTCTGACTTTTATGGAAAATTTTTCAAAAATTTCTGATTTTTATAGGACATTTTTCAAAACATTTCTATTTTTATAGGAAATTTTTCAAACATTTTAATTTTAAAGGTAATATTTGCTCTCTTCCATTTCAAAACTGTAAATTTACAAAAATTCACACCGTTCCGCCTTGGCTTTTGAATTATGGTGGTTGTTGTCCGTCTTTACTTTAGCGCTAATGGAGTGGAAAAATTGTCGGCCATTCATATTTTGCGAATTTGAGTTTCATCATGGAACACGTTTCCATGATGGTTGTTTATATGTCTATTGAGTTGTTGGGTAATACAGGGTCTGCCAAAGATTGGTATATTAATTGCAAAATCTTACGCTTCATGAGCATGAGAAGTGTTGCCTTAAATTGAATGGAAGTCATGTGGAATGAATGAAATTTAACTCGGGGTGTTATTTTTAAATTTATTAAAATTGAATTTAAAAAAAACTATTAATAGTTTGTTTAATTCAATAAATAATTTTAATTATCATATTGAGTATAAATTTTATACATTTAGAGTTTGAAAAATTTCCAATCAATAACAAAATGATCAGCAAATTTATGTACAAGATAACCACCTGAACGATCATTTGTTGCAAATAAGTCATAAGATAAAAATTTAGATTTATCTAAGAAACACTAAAAAAGTTCCAAAAAGCTGCTTTGATATGCAATAAATAAAATTTGGAATCAAAATTCTCTACTTATTTCAATTTTTTAGCCAATGGAATGTTTATCTATATAATCGTATTCATATTTCCAAATACCGTAAAATTATCACCAAATTATTGACAAAATTCTTTCCATATATTGACACAGTTTAACAAATTATTTATTCGCTTGAAATATTGTAAATATTTTTGTTATTAACAATAAACAAATTTCTACTTAAAAACGATAAAAATAAAATTATTATAACAAAAAACTGGTCAAAATAAATTTTTAAATTATTAATAATTTTAGATAAAACAACATGATTTGAAAATTTTCAAAAATTTCCTATTTCTATAGGAAATTTTTCGAAAATTTCCTGTTTTTATAGGAAATTTTTCAAAAATTTTCTATTTTTATAGGAAATTTTTCAAAAATTTCCTTTTTTTATAGGAAATTTTTAAAAAATTTCCTGTTTTTATAGGAAATTTTTAAAAAATTTCCTATTTTTATAGGAAATTTTTCAAAAATTTCCTATTTTTATAGGAAATTTTTCAAAAATTTCCTATTTTTATAGGAAATTTTTCAAAAATTTCCTATTTTTATAGGAAATTTTTCAAAAATTTCCCATATTTATAGGAAATTTTTCAAAAATTTCCTATTTTTATAGGAAATTTTTCAAAAATTTCCTATTTTTATAGGAAATTTTTCAAAAATTTCCTATTTTTATAGGAAATTTTTCAAAAATTTCCTATTTTTATAGGAAATTTTTCAAAAATTTCCTATTTTTATAGGAAATTTTTCAAAAATTTCCTATTTTTATAGAAAATTTTTCAAAAATTTCCTATTTTTATAGGAAATTTTTCAAAAATTTCCTATTTTTATATGAAAATTTTCGAAAATTTCCTATTTTTATAGGAAATTTTTCAAAAATTTCCTATTTTTATAGGAAATTTTTCAAAAATTTCCTATTTTTATAGGAAATTTTTCAAAAATTTCCTATTTTTATAGGAAATTTTTCAAAAATTTCCTATTTTTATAGGAAATTTTTCAAAAATTTCCTATTTTTATAGGAAATTTTTCAAAAATTTCCTATTTTTATAGGAAATTTTTCAAAAATTTCCTATTTTTATAGGAAATTTTTCAAAAATTTCCTATTTTTATAGGAAATTTTTCAAAAATTTCCTATTTTTATAGGAAATTTTTCAAAAATTTCCTATTTTTATAGGAAATTTTTCAAAAATTTCCTATTTTTATAGGAAATTTTTAAGAAATTTCCTATTTTTATAGGAAATTTTTAAGAAATTTCCTATTTTTATAGGAAATTTTTAAGAAATTTCCTATTTTTATAGGAAATTTTTTCAAAAATTTCCTATTTTTATAGGTAATTTTTTCAAAAATTTCCTATTTTTATAGGAAATTTTTCAAAAATTTCCTATTTTTATAGGAAATTTTTCAAAAATTTCTTATTTTTATAGGAAATTTTTCGAAAATTTCCTATTTTTATAGGAAATTTTTCGAAAATTTCCTATTTTTATAGGAAATTTTTCGAAAATTTCCTATTTTTAAATAGGAAATTTTCGAAAAATTTCCTATTTTTATAGGAAATTTTTCGAAAATTTCCTATTTTTATAGGAAATTTTTCGAAAAATTCCTATTTTTATAGGAAATTTTTCGAAAATTTCCTATTTTTATAGGAAATTTTTCGAAAATTTCCTATTTTTATAGGAAATTTTTCGAAAATTTCCTATTTTTATAGGAAATTTTTCGAAAATTTCCTGTTTTTATAGGAAATTTTTCGAAAATTTCCTATTTTTATAGGAAATTTTTCGAAAATTTCCTATTTTTATAGGAAATTTTTCGAAAATTTCCTATTTTTATAGGAAATTTTTCGAAAATTTCCTATTTTTATAGGAAATTTTTCGAAAATTTCCTATTTTTATAGGAAATTTTTCGAAAATTTCCTATTTTTATAGGAAATTTTTCGAAAATTTCCTATTTTTATAGGAAATTTTTGAAAATTTCCTATTTTATAGGAAATTTTTCGAAAATTTCCTATTTTGATAGGAATTTTTTCGAAAATTTCCTATTTTGATAGGAATTTTTTCGAAAAATTCCTATTTTGATAGGAAATTTTTCGAAAATTTCCTATTTTTATAGGAGATTTTTCGAAAATTTCCTATTTTTATAGGAAATTTTTCGAAAATTTCCTATTTTTAGAGGAAATTTTTCGAAAATTTCCTATTTTTATAGGAAATTTTTCGAAAATTTCCTATTTTTATAGGAAATTTTTCGAAAATTTCCTATTTTTATAGGAAATTTTTCGAAAATTTCCTATTTTTATAGGAAATTTTTCGAAAATTTCCTATTTTTATAGGAAATTTTTCGAAAATTTCCTATTTTTATAGGAAATTTTTCGAAAATTTCCTATTTTTATAGGAAATTTTTCGAAAATTTCCTATTTTTATAGGAAATTTTTCGAAAATTTCCTATTTTTATAGGAAATTTTTCGAAAATTTCCTATTTTTATAGGAAATTTTTCGAAAATTTCCTATTTTTAGAGGAAATTTTTCGAAAATTTCCTATTTTTATAGGAAATTTTTCGAAAATTTCCTATTTTTATAGGAAATTTTTCGAAAATTTCCTATTTTTATAGGAAATTTTTCGAAAATTTCCTATTTTTATAGGAAATTTTTCGAAAATTTCCTATTTTTATAGGAAATTTTTCGAAAATTTCCTATTTTTATAGGAAATTTTTCGAAAATTTCCTATTTTTATAGGAAATTTTTCGAAAATTTCCTATTTTTATAGGAAATTTTTCGAAAATTTCCTATTTTTATAGGAAATTTTTCGAAAATTTCCTATTTTTATAGGAAATTTTTCGAAAATTTCCTATTTTTATAGGAAATTTTTCGAAAATTTCCTATTTTTATAGGAAATTTTTCGAAAATTTCCTATTTTTATAGGAAATTTTTCGAAAATTTCCTATTTTTATAGGAAATTTTTCGAAAATTTCCTATTTTTATAGGAAATTTTTCGAAAATTTCCTATTTTTATAGGAAATTTTTCGAAAATTTCCTATTTTTATAGGAAATTTTTCGAAAATTTCCTATTTTTGTAGGAAGTTTTTCAAAAATTTTTTATTTTTATAGGAAATTTTTTGAAAATTTCTTATTTTTATAGGAATTTTTTTGAAAATTTTAAAAAATTTTCTTGATCTTGAAGATTATCTGTGAAATATATTGAAAATTGCTTAAATATATTTGTACTCGTGACAATAGTGAAATAATTGAATAATACTACAACTACAACTAAACAAATATCAAAAAATACTAAAAGTCTACCCAAGATTTCAGATAATCAAATAATACTCGGGGGATAAATATTCAAATGTATTATTAACTTTTATTTATTGTTAATATTATTTTCATTATTATTATAAATATTGTTGTTTAGTCATTATGCTAATGCATTTTAACACCTTCAAATAAAACAAATTTCAGAAAAAACGACAACTCATCGAATAAATACAAAACGTTTTGAATAACAAAAACTTTTATTTGATTTTGAACAAATAAAAAAAAAATGAGACGAACAAAAAAACAACGTAATTTAACATCAATTTGTGTAAATTTTTTGTTATGACAAAAATTTAGATTTTTTTTTTTTTTGTTTATGAAAGTATTTTTTCGACATTTGTTCACAAGTTTTTGAATTCATATATAATTCACATCAAAATTGTATTCACTTGATGGTTATGGATGACGAAAGAGGGGATTTTTTTTGTTTGTGATGGAAAAACGTAGAGTATTTAACACCTTTTCCTATTTTACTTGTAGCAACCAGATATTCATTAGTTGCTACGAGTCGAATTACTACCGTTTATTTATAATGATCACCATGAGGACAGACGCTTTGGGTGACTGTTTTCAATAATGGGTTAAAATACATGAAAATGCTTGGATGAATGGTTGGAATTAGATAGCGATGATGAAGGTTCAATGGAAATTTTACTACGAATTTGGTAAGGGGGATCTTAAATTGTTTATGCATGAGTTCTACTACTGTTTGGTTGTAATGATGAGGAAAAAAGCAAGTCTGAAATAATGTAACATTATTCTTAAAGGACAGAGGCTTAAAATAATGAAATTAAGAATTACCTATTTGCAAGCTAAATTTTCTAATAAAAGAAGACATTTTTGAAAATCTTCCTATACAAAAAAGAACATTTTTAAAAATCTTTTAAGAAATAAGACAAGAAATGTGTAAAATTTTCTATAAAAATAAGAATGTTTAAAATATTTCATATAAAAATAGGAAATTTTTGAAAAATTTCTTATAAAAATAAGACATTTTTAAAAAATTTCCTATAAAAAATAAAAAACTTTAAAAAATTTGACATACAATTTTTGTATATTTTAAGGACAATTTTTAAAAAATTTCTTATTTTTATAGGAAGTTTTTCAAAAATTTCTTATTTTTATAAAAAAATTTTTAAAAATTTCTTATTTTTATAAGAAATTTTTTAAAAATTTCTTATTTTGATAGAAAATTTTAAAAAATTTCTTTATTTTATAGGAGTTTTTCAAAAATTTCTTGTTTTTTTAAGAAAATTTTCAAAAATTTCTTATTTTTATAAGAAATTTCTTATTTTGACAGAAATTTTTCAAAAGTTTCTTATTTTTCTAGGAAATTTTTCAAAAATTTCTCATTTTTATAGGAAGTTTTTCAAAAATTTCTTGTTTTTATAATAAATTTTTTCAAAAATTTCTTATTTTTATAGGAAATTTTTCAAAAATATCTTATTTTTATAGGAAATTTTTAAAAATTTCTTATTTTTATAAGAAATTTTTCAAAAAATTCTTATTTTTATAAAAAAATTTTCAAAAAATTTCCTATAAATCGTTAATTTTCGAAAAATATCCCATAAATAGTCAATTTTCGAAAAATTTACCATAAATAGTCAATTTTCGAAAAATTTCCTATAAATAGTTAATTTTCAAAAAAAATTCCTATAAATACTAAATTTTTTAAAAATTTCCTATAAATAGTCAATTTTTGAAAAATTTGTTATAAAAAATTAATTTGAAAAAATTTCCTATAAAAAAATCAATTTTCGAAAATTTCCTATTAATAGCCAATTTTTGAAAAATTTTCTATAAATAGTCAATTTGCGAAAAATTTCTTATAAGAAGTCAATTTTCGAAAAATTTCCAATAAATAGTAAATTTTCGAAAAATTTCCAATAAATAGTAAATTTTCGAAAAATTTCCTGTAAATAGTTAATTTTTGAAAAATTTCCTATAAATATTCAATTTTCGAAAAATTTCCTATAAATAGTCAATGTTTTAAAAATATCCTATAAATAGTCAATTTTTTTTAAATTTCCTATGAATAGTCAATTTTCGAAAAATTTCCCATAAATAATCAATTTTTTAAAAATTTCCTATAAATAGTCAATTTTTTAAAAATTTCCTATAAATAGTCAATTTTCGAAAAATTTCCTATAAATAGTCAATTTTCGAAAAATTTCCTATAAATAGTCAATTTTCGAAAAATTTCCTATAAATAGTCAATTTTCGAAAAATTTCCTATAAATAGTCAATTTTCGAAAAATTTCTTATAAATAGTTAATTTTCGAAAATTTTCTTATAAAAAGTCAATTTTCAGAAAATTTCCTATAAGTAGTAAATTTTCGAAAAATTTTCGAATAATTTCCTATAAATAGTAAATTTTCGAAAAATTTCCTATAAATAGTCAATTTTCGAAAAATTTCTTATAAATAGTTAATTTTCGAAAATTTTCTTATAAAAAGTCAATTTTCAAAAAATTTCCTATAAATAGTCAATTTTCGAAAAATTTCCTATAAATAGTTAATTTTCGAAAAATTTCCTATAAATATTCAATTTTCGAAAAATTTCCTATAAATAGTCAATTTTTTAAAAATTTCTTATAAATAGTCAATTTTCGAAAAATTTCCTATAAATAGTCAATTTTTTAAAAATTTCTTATAAATAGTCAATTTTCGAAAAATTTCCTATAAATAGTCAATTTTCGAAAAATTTCCTATAAATAGTCAATTTTCGAAAAATATCTTATAAATAGTTAATTTTCGAAAATTTTCTTATAAAAAGTCAATTTTCAAACAATTTCCTATAAGTAGTCAATTTTTGAAAAATTTTCTATAAATAGTCAATTTTCGAACAATTTCCTATAAGAAGTCTATTTTAGAAAAATACGTAATAAATAGTCAATTTTCGAAAAATTTCCTATAAATAGTCAATTTTCGAAAAATTTCCTATAAATAGTAAATTTTCGAAAAATTTCCTATAAATAGTAAATTTTCGAAAAATTTCCTATAAATAATAAATTTTTGAAAAATTTCCTATAAATAGTGAATTTTCGAAAAATTTCCTATAAATAGCCAATTTTCGAAAAATTTCGTATAATCGTCAATTTTCGAAAAATTTCCTATAAATTGTCAATTTTCGAAAAATTTCTTATAAATTGTCAATTTTCTTAAAATTTTCTATAAATAGTCAATTTTCTAAAAATTTCCTATAAATAATCAATTTTCGAAAAATTTCCTATAAATAGTAAATTTTCGAAAAAATTTCCTATAAATAGTCAATTTTCGAAAAATTTCCTATAAATAGTCAATTTTCGTAAAATTTCCTTTAAATAGTTAATTTTCGAAAAATTTCCTATAAATAGTCAGTTTTCGTAAAATTTCCTATAAAAAGTCAATTTTCAAAAAATTTCCTAGAATTTCGAAAATTTCCTAAACTTTAATTTTGAAAATTTCTTATAAGTGATTGGAATGAATTAACTCTTTTAGAGCCCTTTTAGCCTTAATATATGTAAATACTAGATGAGAGGAGTCTCTTCCAATAGACGTCGACTCTAAGTGTTGAAGCCAAGAACGTTCATGGATCATGCCACCAACTTTGTAAACACTACAAAGTAATTCGTGAGGCGTAAATTAATTCAATTCAATTGAAACGTCGATAAAATTCCAAGAAATTTAATATTTAATTTTTCTGTTGTTTTCACATTCACTTACGACAGTCAGTCACTGAAAAAAAAAATAAATAATAATTTAAACGCCAGTGAAAGAATATAAAAAACAATTTCAAAAGTTAAATATTCAAGGAAAATCAACAAAAAACGCAGTATTAACAAATTCAACAAATAAAACGGAAAAAATGACAATGGGATAATGAATGCAATGATTTCATTACATTGGAATCGTTTGGCATGACACACAGAGTTTGGAAGAGCTATGGCTAGATCTCTCTCACACAGAGTGACAGAGTGTTTGGATCTGGTGGTAGAAACGTTCGGTTTGTTTGTCTATAACGCTCTTTGGTATATATTGGTTAACTCATTATACAATTGCGTTAAGCTGTGAAATTTGTTGTTTATTTATTTGGCTTTAATGGACGAGGAGGGTAAATGCCAAAGTCAGAGTTAATTTTCCAAGTTTTCTTTTTCACTTAATTCACACAATCCCTCTCGGTCTAGTCTATAAAAGCTCGAAAGTGTGGGGGTCTGAAGGTTGATGTATATAATTTATGATGATTTCTTCCATGTTAGCTTCCTTTTATTTGCTTTAGTCAAAAAGCAAAAAAAAAAATAGAATCTTGATGATGATAATGAAGTTGACTTTGATGTTAATGATTAAGAATGTTATGATAATTATGAGTGATGATTGTAATCATCATGATGACATTGTTTACCCGCTTAAATGCATAATAATTTCGTTTATTTAAAAACTTTTCACAGTCTAGGCAAACAATTAATTCCAGTAGTTGACAGAAATAATATTTTAGAATTTATAATTTGTTGTTTGGAAAGTTGTGACAGAGGGTTCTGAAATGAAATGAACAAATAAACAACATCATAAATAAATTCACAAGAAGAATTCTAAAAAAAATATTATATATTAGATATAAATTTTGGGTAAAAAGTAGATGGAAACAAATGTATGTATCCACGTTATATTTATGTATCTGCAGAGTAGGCAAATTTACAGTGAATAATAAAACAAATGCTTCGCATTTCAATTTAAATTTTAGAAAAAAACTTAATAAATTGTTATTTTTAAGAAAAAAAATTAAAATTTGTATTAAGAAAAGAAATAATTTTTCGATGAATATGCAAATATATGCAGATAATTTATATACCACTAGAAAGAAGAAGACTTAAGCTTTAATTTAATACAAACTCCTCTTTGTAGGTTTTCATTGACAAAAGATATATTGCAACTAAATTATAAAAAAAAAAACTTTTTTTTACAAAAACTTTTCAATCTTTTAATACTTTTATTCAATAAACACATACATATTAGTTTCACAAAACTAGCAGTACCCAAAAATTGTTTCAGTTATATATGGGGAAATGACCTGGCAAATGGCCATGCTACTTATCATAGATTATGTGCCAAATATGCAAATATATGCAAAAAGCTTTAATATTGTTGTAAAGCTAAAAACTCAAGCTTTAATTCAAAATAATTTATAATTTCTAGGTCTTCATTGAGAAAAGATATATCACTAAGAAAGGAAATTTTCACTTTTGAATACAAAAGTCTCACACACGTTAACTTTTATTAAAAAAAAATCTTCCTTGCGTCAATCTCTATATTCAAAATTCTATCTAGCTTCAACTTTCCTATTGAAAGGTCTTCCATAAATTATCTTTTCTTAGAAACTTTTCTAAAG
Source organism: Stomorhina lunata (assembly GCA_933228675.1). NCBI lineage: Eukaryota > Metazoa > Arthropoda > Insecta > Diptera > Rhiniidae > Stomorhina > Stomorhina lunata. Next base: position 35,828,022 of record OW121742.1, on the reverse strand, counting down.
ACATGTTTTCCTAACGTCAACTTGTCTAAAGAAATGTCTTCCCAACGTCAACTTTTCTAAAGAAATGTCTGCCAATTTTTCTAAAAAATGTCTTCCTAACTTCAACTTTTCTAAAGAAATGTCTTCCTAACGTCAACTTTTCTAAAGAAATGTCTTTCTAACGTCAACTTTTCTAAAGAAGTGTTTCCCTAACGTCAACTTTTCTAAAGAAAGGTCTTCCTAACATCAACTTTTCTAAAGAAATGGCATCCTAATGTCAACTTTTCTAAAGAAATGGCATCCTAATGTCAACTTTTCTAAAGAAATGGCATCCTAGTGTCAACTTTTCTAAAGAAATGTCTTCCTAACGTCAACTTTTCTACAGAAATGTTTTCCTATCGTCAACTTTTCTATAGAAATGTTTTCCTATCGTCAACTTTTCTATAGAAATGTTTTCCTATCGTCAACTTTTCTATAGAAATGTTTTCCTATCGTCAACTTTTCTATAGAAATGTTTTCCTATCGTCAACTTTTCTATAGAAATGTTTTCCTATCGTCAACTTTTCTATAGAAATGTTTTCCTATCGTCAACTTTTCTATAGAAATGTTTTCCTATCCTCAACTTTTCTATAGAAATGTTTTCCTATCGTCAACTTTTCTATAGAAATGTTTTCCTATCGTCAACTTTTCTATAGAAATGTTTTCCTATCGTCAACTTTTCTATAGAAATGTTTTCCTATCGTCAACTTTTCTATAGAAATGTTTTCCTATCGTCAACTTTTCTATAGAAATGTTTTCCTATCGTCAACTTTTCTATAGAAATGTTTTCCTATCGTCAACTTTTCTATAGAAATGTTTTCCTATCGTCAACTTTTCTATAGAAATGTTTTCCTATCGTCAACTTTTCTATAGAAATGTTTTCCTATCGTCAACTTTTCTATAGAAATGTTTTCCTATCGTCAACTTTTCTATAGAAATGTTTTCCTATCGTCAACTTTTCTATAGAAATGTTTTCCTATCGTCAACTTTTCTATAGAAATGTTTTCCTATCGTCAACTTTTCTATAGAAATGTTTTCCTATCGTCAACTTTTCTATAGAAATGTTTTCCTATCGTCAACTTTTCTATAGAAATGTTTTCCTATCGTCAACTTTTCTATAGAAATGTTTTCCTATCGTCAACTTTTCTATGGAAATGTTTTACTATCGTCAACTTCTCTACGGAAATGTTAGCCTATCGTCTTTTTCTATAGAAATGTTAGCCTATCGTCAACTTTTCTATAGAAATATTTTTTCTTTCGTCAACTTTTCTATAGAAATCTTTTCCTATCGTCAACTTTTCTATAGAAATCTTTTCCTATCGTCAACTTTTCTATGGAAATGTTTTACTATCGTCAACTTCTCTACGGAAATGTTAGCCTATCGTCTTTTTTCTATTGAAATGTTAGCCTATCGTCAACTTTTCTATAGAAATATTTTTTCTTTCGTCAACTTTTCTATAGAAATCTTTTCCTATCGTCAACTTTTCTATAGAAATTTTTTCCTGTCGTCAACTTTTCTATACAAATCCGTTTTAGAAATATTTTAATATCGTTAATTTTTCTTTAGAAATGTTTGGTTATCGTCAACTTTTCTATAGAAATGTTTGGCTGTCGTCAACTTATATATAGAAATGTTTGCCTATCGTCAACTGTTCTATCGTAAACTTTTCTATAGAAATGTTAGCCTATCGGCAACTTTTCTATAGAGATGTTACCCTATCGTCAACTTTTCTATAGAAATGTTAGCCTATCGTCATCTTTTCTATAGAAATGTTAGCCTATCGTGAATTTTTCTATAGAAATATTTCAAAATCATCAACTTTTCTATAGAAATATTGTCCTATCGTCAACTTTTCCATAGAAATATTTGATTATCGTCAACCTTTCTATAAAAATATTAGCCTATCATTAACTCTTCTTTATAAATCTTTACCTATCATCAATTTTTCTATGGAAATGTTGTTCTATTGAATTGAGCTTGTATTGGAAACCTTTCTAGGCTGCTTCAGTTTTGTCATCATTAATGCGATATATGCAAATATAAGCAGATTATATCTATATTGTAAGAAAGCTTAAACCTTATCCTATATTGAAGGATAAATATAAAGTCCGATACTTTTGAAACATTTTTTGTTGTAGTCATATCTGGTGTATTTTATTGCGTTTTTAAAAATCCACTTGTATTTGCTCATCTTATGCTTTACTGTTTCTAGGCTAAATATGCAAATATATGCAAATGTTTTATATACCGCTGGAAAGCTAAGAAATCAGGCTTTGATTTAGGAAAGCTTTTAGATATTTGTTGTTTTCTTGATTTATGTTAAAAAAGCTTCTTTTGCTAAAATTTTTTTATTATGCTATTTTCATTTACAATTTTTAGATTTGGTTAGTTTTTGTTTTTTTTTATTTTTTTTTAAAAGATCATTTAAAATTTATTTGACTAATTCTCTGCTAAACTGACAAGTGAAACATTTATAACAAATATAATTAATTTTAATATTTAACTTAAAATGGGTTAAATATTGTATACCTTAAACTAACTGTCTTGAAGCCTCCTTTTCATACATTTAAACAAATTGTCTAATGGATTTGAGGTCATAAATTTTTTCTTAGTTTCTTCTTCAATTTTAAACAATTAATTTATATGTTTTACTAAAATAATAATTAATAACCAACAATTGTTGATGAAACTCCCTAAATATTGAAAAAAATCATTTAAATCTTTAAGTCAAAAACTAACAAGTAAAATATTACATTCAAAAGATATGTTTTTTTTTGTTTAACAACAGGAACTTCCACTTTAATAATAAGAAGCCCAAGACTGTCTTAGAGCTATTGTAAAGAGTTAGAGACAGACGGTTGAAGGGATGGATGTAAGGACGGACGTCAAGAGAGATTGTGTAAAAATGTGCCATGGGAGCTTTAAAGAATGAATCAACCTGTCAAAAGGCTCGTTAACGCCAACAGCATTTTTACGGTTGCAACCTTAAAAATCGAAAATGATCGCCCCTCGACATATTTAACGTTTTAAGGCAACAAATACAACACAACTGCAACTAAATTCGAAAAAAAAAACATTAAACCATAAAACAATACTAAGGCAGACAGACAGACAAAAACATACAAATGTGTCTTGAAATAGAAAGAATGCCAGAGGGCCACCAAAATCCAAATGAACAAAGAAAAAAACATTAAATTCAAAATTCTATAAGAAACTTTAACAAATGAATTTTGAACAAACTGAAGAAAAAACCAAAAAAAATTATAAGTTAAAAAACATGTTAACAAATTTAAACGTATGAAATTTTCATTAAATATTATTATACTCAAACTCTTATTCCAAAATGACTTGGCTGACCTGGCGCCAACAAATTCAAATTGTTTTTTTTTTCTTGTGGTTTCCTTTAGCCAAAAAGGTTTTCATTGCAATCGAACGCAACCAGCCAACTCATTGAGTTTTATATTTTTGCCACTCACTACAAATGATTACGTTGTTGGGGTATGAGGAGAAAAAAAAAAACATCCAACAACACAACTACTGATGCTGTATTCCTACAACTTCTTCAATTTGCTGTAGAACGGCGGCACTCCAGCACTTTTTCTCTGGGGAGTTGGTTTATCTAAATTTTGATTCTTGGTTGTGATCGGTTCGAGGTTTTGTTTTTTTGTGCTTTTGTTCTTTGTCTTGTGCACATTTTTGTGAATGGTGGAATGTTACGAGTACCACACACGCCACATATGATAAGAAACCGTCGTTTTAAATGTTATAATACCTGAGCATTAGTCAACGTTTAAATTGAAAGAACAGTGGACCTGGAAAAACGTATGTAGTTTTAGCTTGGAAATCAAGAACGGAACAATATAACAACATTAAATACGTTCATTCACGAAGGTTTTTTTATATTCTGAAAATATTCTTGCATTCGGTTATGTTATTTATTATGCATTTTAAGCTAAATATGCAAATATATGCAGTTAATTTTAAAATCATTAGAAAGCTTAGACTTTGGACCTTAATCTGTAATAATTGTGGCTTTGTTCATTTTCATTGAAAAAAGTTATATCCCTTCAGATATGTACCATTTTTTATTTCAAAAATTATATTAATAAACATAATTACTGATTTAAAGTCAAATATGCAAACATATATGTACATTTTTAATTATTGAGAAAGCTCAGTCTTTGATTTTCTAAGAGTTTTGCCTTGTAAACTTTTATTGAAAAAAGTTATATGATAACAGAACCTGTGTCAATCAATTTTGTTGAAGAAATACATAAAATTTGTTAACCCGAAAACCTTAAAATAGCGTTAAATAATTTTTATAAATGAATTAAAAGTAAAATATTATTTTATTGGGTTACCTCACATATTATGCATTTTAAGCTAAATATGCAAATATATGCAGATAATTTATATACTGCTAAAAAGCCAAGACCTTGGACTTTAGTTTGTAATAATGGTTCTTTTGAACATTATCACTCAAAAAGTAATATCCCTCAAGAAAGTAAAATTTTTCATTTAAAAAAAGTATATGATCATTCTTATTGATTTAAGAACAAATATGCAAATATATGCATATGATAAATAGACATGAGTTATTAAACAAAATTTGCAAATATATGCAGATAATTTATACACTGTAGGGAAGCTGAGACCTTAAATTAAAGCTTGTAATAGTTTGAGTGTAGTACAATTTCACCGAAAAGAGCTATAATCTTAAAAAAAGTGGCCTTTATCAACTATATCTTTAAAAAAGCTTTCACTATTATTGAATTTAGGCTAAATATGCAACTAATGCAAATGATTTGTACGATGTTAGAAAATTGGAAGTTCCGTCTTAAACTTTTTTATAGAAATGTTTTACTATTGTCAACTTTACTATAGAAATGTCTTTACCATGTCAATTTTCTCTTAGAAATGTCTCCCTATCATCAACTTTTCTATAGAAATGTCTTCCTAACGTAAACTTCTCTCAAGTATTGACCTCTTATCGTCAACTTTTCTATAGAAATGTCTTCCTATAGTCAAGTTTTCTAAAGAAATGTCTTCCTATCGTCAACTTTTGTATAGAAATGTCTTCCTATCGTCAACTTTCTATAAAAAAAAATCTTCCTATCGTCAACTTTTCTATATAAATGTATTCCCTTCGTTATCTTTTCTATAGAAATGTCTTCCTATCGTCAACTTTTCTTTAGAAATGTCTTTCTATCGTCAACTTTTGTAAAGAAATGTCCTTCTATCGTCAACTTTTCTATAGAAATGATGTGATATCGTCTATTTTTCTATAGAAATATTCGCTTATCCTCAACTTTTCGATAGAAATATTTACTTATCGATTGAAATATTTGCCTATCGTCAACTTTTCTATAAAAATATTTGCCTATTGTCAACTATTCCTTAGAAATGTTTGCCTATCGTCAACTTTTCCATAGAAATGTCTTCCGATCGTCAACTTTTCTATAGAAATGTCTTCCTATCGTCAACTTTTCGATAGAAATGTCTTCCTATCGTCAACTTTTCTATAGAAATGTCTTCCTATCGTCAACTTTTCTATAAAAATGTCTTCCTATCGTCAACTTTTCTATAGAAATGTCTTCCTATCGTCAATTTTTCTATAGAAATGTCTTCCTATCGTCAATTTTTCTATAGAAATATCTCCTTATCGTCAACTTTTCTATAGAAATGACTTCCTATCGTCAACTTTTCTATAGAAATGTCTTCCTATCGTCAATTTTTCTATAGAAATGTCTTCCTATCGTCAACTTTTTTATAGAAATGTCTTCCTATCGTCAACTTTTCTATAGAAGTGTCTTCCTATCGTCAACTTTTCTATAGATGTGTCTTCCTATCGTCAACTTTTCTATAGAAATGTCTTCCTATCGTCAATTATTGTATAAAAATGTCTTCCTATTGTCAACTTTTCTATAGAAATGTGTTCCTATTGTCAACGTTTCTATAGAAATGTCTTCCTATCGTCAAGTTTTCTATGGAAATTTTTTCCTATCGTTAACTTTTCTATAGAAATGTTGTGTTATAGTTAATTTTTCGATACAAATGTTATCCTTTTGTCAACTTTTCTATAACAAAGTTTATCCTTTATATAGAAATTAGTTCTATTAGTCATGTTTTGAAAGAAATGTCTATAGAAAAATTCTTCTAACCCACTGTCCTTTATCTTGTGGCTGCAATATTCGATAGACCTGCAAACAAAAAGTAAATACTAATATGAACCTTAAGCAAACAACAATTTTTCAAATGTGAAACGAATAAGAATAAACGCCAAATGATTAGTTTTGTACAAATCTGTACCACACCGAAATTCAGAGGTGCAAATATCTGCGAACCAGAACTATAATTTTGTGCTTTTAAATGTGATCGTTCACACACAAAATTAAAAGCGGAAAGGAATTGGAAATTGAAACAAATAAGAAAATGTTTAAAGGCAAAGTCGAATTAAAAAGGAGTTATATCGAATATAAGGAAAAAGTTTTTGGCTAATTGTTAAGTAAACTTAATATACCAATTCAAATAAAAATATTGAAGAAAGAATTCAATAAGGTATTTTATTTTAAGACTATCGAAGAAGACAAACATGATCATTGTTATAATGATGATAATGGTAATGCAAAGTACACAGTGGGGCGTTAAGTTATTTAAATTCAATTAATTTGTCTTAGTTGAATTTTTCTATTGGGACTGTATAAATAGTATAAAACTAGTTCCCTTTTCTAGATGCAAAAGAATATTCCATTGGAGTCTCTTTAACTTCATGTCAAACTATATTGGACTTTATACTTATATATTTATATTTTGGACTTCGTACTAAAGCCTCTTGTACCATATATACAAATATCTTGCAATGTAGACTCAACAAGCATTTTCTTTATACTCTGTTTTTTAGTTTTCTTTTCTTTTTTTTAACAATAAGTATAAAGTTTGTTTCTTAAGTCTTTTGATTTCATACTTAAGTAATTTATATGGAAACAGAAGGTATTTTATACTAGAGCCTAGTTATTTTATATCACAACTACAAGACTAATGTTGTCCTATCGTCAACTTTTCTATATAAATGTCTTCCTATCGTTAAATTTTCTATAGAAATGTCTTCCTATCGTCAACTTTCCTATAGAAATGTCTTCCTATCGTCAACTTTTCTATAGAAATGTAATCCTATCGTCCACTTTTCTATAGAAATGTCTTCCTATCGTCAACTTTTCTATAGAAATGTCTTCCTATCGTCAACTTTTCTATAGAAATGTCTTCCTATCGTCAACTTTTCTATAGAAATGTCTTCCTATCGTCAACTTTTCTATAGAAATTTTGTCCCATCGTCAACTTTTCTATAGAAATATTATCCTATCGTCAACTTTTCTATAGAAATGTTATCCTATCGTCAACTTTTCTATAGAAATGTTTTGCGCTCGTCATTTTGTCTAAAGAAATGTCTTCCTATCGTCAATTTTTCTATAGAAATGTTTTTCTCTTCTCAACTTTTCTATATAAAAGTTTTCTTATCTTCAACTTATCTATAGAAATGGTTTTCTGTCGTCGACTTTTCTATAGAAATGTCTTCCTATCGTCAACTTTTCTATGGAAATGTTGTCCTATCTTCGAAGTTTCTATTGAAATGTTATCCTATCATCAACTTTTCTATAGAGATGTTGTCCTATTGTCAACTTTTAAATAAAAATGTTGTCCATACGTCAACTTTTCTATAGAAATGTTGTCCTATCGTCATATTTTTATAGAAATGTCTTCCTATCGTCTACTTTTCTATAGAAATGTCTTCTTGTCGTCAACTATTCTATAGAAATGTCTTCCTATCGTCAACTTTTCTATAGAAATGTCTTCCTATCGTCAACTTTTCTATAGAAATGTCTTCCTATCGTCAACTTTTCTATAGAAATGTCTTCCTATCGTCAACTTTTCTATAGAAATGTCTTCCTATCGTCAACTTTTCTATAGAAATGTCTTCCTATCGTCAACTTTTCTATAGAAATGTCTTCCTATCGTCAACTTTTCTATAGAAATGTCTTCCTATCGTCAACTTTTCTATAGAAATGTCTTCCTATCGTCAACTTTTCTATAGAAATGTCTTCCTATCGTCAACTTTTCTATAGAAATTTTGTCCTATCGTCAACTTTTCTATAGAAATATTATCCTATCGTCAACTTTTCTATAGAAATATTATCCTATTGTCAACTTTTCTATAGAAATGTTTTGCGCTCGTCATTTTGTCTAAAGAAATGTCTTCCTATCGTCAATTTTTTATAGAAATGTTTTTCTCTTCTCAACTTTTCTATATAAAAGTTTTCTTATCTTCAACTTATCTATAGAAATGGTTTTCTGTCGTCGACTTTTCTATAGAAATGTCTTCCTATCGTCAACTTTTCTATGGAAATGTTGTCCTATCTTCGAAGTTTCTATTGAAATGTTATCCTATCATCAACTTTTCTATAGAGATGTTGTCCTATTGTCAACTTTTAAATAAAAATGTTGTCCATACTTCAACTTTTCTATGGAAATGTTATCCTATAGTCAACTTTTCTATAGAAATGTCTTCCTATCGTCTACTTTTCTATTGAAATATTATCATATCATCAACTTTTCTGTGGAAATGTTATCCTATGGTCAACTTCTCAATAGAAATGTTGTCCTATCGTCAACTTTTCTATAGAAATGTTGTCCTATCGTCATATTTTTATAGAAATGTCTTCCTATCGTCTACTTTTCTATAGAAATGTTTTCCTATCGTCAAACTTTCTATAGAAATGTTATCCTATCGTCAAACTTTCTATAGAAATGTTATCCTATAGTCTACTTTTTTATAGAAATGTTGTCCTATCGTCAAGTTTTTTTTTAGAAATATTGTCCCATCATCAAGTTTTCTTTAGAAATATTTTTTTGTTGTCAATTTTTTTATAGAAATGTTGTCCTATCGTCAACTTTTTTATAAAAATGTTGTCCTATCGTCAATTTTTCTATAGAAATGTTGTCCTATCGCCAACTTTTCTTTAGAAATGTTTTCCTATTGTCAACTTTTCTATAAAAATATTTTCCTATCTTTAACTTTTCTATGAAAATGTTGTCCTATCGTCAACTTTTCTATAAAAATGTCTTCCGATCGTCAATTTTTCTATAGAAATGTTGTCCTTTCGTCCACTGTCTTTGTTTCCAAAACTTTCTATAAAAAGGTTGTCCTATCTTCAACTTTTGCAGCAGTTTCTTCAACTGCCTGTTAATCGGATCTAAGTTTGTTTCAAACGAGCATTCTTTTCTGGTCTGAAAATAAAAAAACCTGCTAGGGCAAAACCTCTTAGGTTTGTCTCTTAAGTCTTTTGTTTCTATAATAGTGCCTTTATAAAACCTCTGTGGTACTATTGGTTGAGTCGGTAGGGACTTTATAGGTCTTTAGTGGACTCTATACAGGGTTTAAGGATGAAGAAGGGAAGTTATGCCTCAAAAAGAGTTCAATTGGGACTTAAAATAAACTTAGTCTGTGGAGTCTCTGTAGGAGTCGGAAGTTTACTGATGAGGGCTTTTTGAGTCTGAAAAGGTCTCTTTGTATCTGTAATACTTTATATTGTCATCATGAGACTTTATATAGAGTTTGATGTTGGCCTTATATGTATATAGTCTATGTCGTCCGTAGGGGCATTCCTTTTTTTTGTCCCCACTGTGCTAGCTCCTTTGGTCATAATGAAGTCCGAATAAAGATGAATCCTTTAGTATTTTCCCAACAATATATAGGTATTGATGTGCTATATCTTTTTTTGCCTTTTTTTGTTTTCCAAAATTGAAATGAAAGGAAATGAAATATTTGTCTGACTGCCCTGATCACACAAAGTTATCATTTTATTTCAAATAAACTTTGAGCAAAAGATCTTTAGACTGAAAAAAAAAACGAAAATAATATAAAGGCAATCAAAGCATTCATGTATGAAAATATTAAAAAAAAACAGAATTACAGATGTGAAGAACTGAATTCAAAACCAAAAGAATGAATGAGTTGTTTAATATTAAAAATTAAGAAAAAAAAAAAAACAAAAACCAAAAAATATTTATATTTTTGCAGTCGGTGGCTTAGAGATTCATATCTTAAAGTTCCGAAAATATTTTGGTTATTTTTTTTAAAAGAGTTTGGTTTAAGTATTTGAATGAGTTGGAATAAGTATGAGAATGAGGCGGTCATTGGATTTTAACAAGCTAAAGGTTGACTCCTGATTAAGTTCGTTTGTGGGTTTAAGTTTAACTTTACGAGATACCAGAAATGATCAATGGTTTTATTATTTAGGGTTTTTTTTGGAGGGAGAAAAGAAACCAAAAAAAAACGACGTGTGCCTTAAACAAAAAAATTTATTTAAAATTAAAAATGAACAACAAGTTGGTAGTTATGTTACTTGTTCGTTATATTTGAGAAAAAAAAAAACAGTGATATTTCTTTAACTAACGGAGACAGGGGCGTTTTTGATGATTTAACAACGTCGCGCCAGTCGTCTATCTGTTTTACTAACCAAGAAAATCTCTGAAAAACAAAACTAATGAAAATCATTTAACCAAAAAACGCTTGTAGGTAAAGCGTTTTTCGAACTATTTAAAATTTTATGGTTTAAACAAAAAATCAGACAACAGCTTCATATGATTTTATTTCCAACAAAATTCACACACTAATTTAATGGTTTTGAAAACTAAATAAAACAAGTAAGGAAGCGCTATAGTCGGTCAAGCCGACCATACGATACCCTTCACCACTAAGGTCAAACGTGTTATTTTTCCTGTGTAAAGACAAATATTTGCTAAATTTTGCCATCATACAAACATTTTCTCAAAACTTATATATATTCAACCTGTTTCCGTCATTTGGACTTATATGAGAGCTAGGGTCAAATGTGGACCGATTATCTCGAAATTTGGCAGATTGATTACAGTTGTTACAAAAATTATGTATGCAAAAAATAGACTCAAAATTTCCATTATCTTTAGATTTACGAGTGTTTTAGTGATTTTTTGTCTCATTTAGTGCGTTTTTAAAGAAGAATTTGTATGGGAGCTATGGTCAAATGTGGACCGATTTCAACAAAATTTGGACAGTGATTTTAGTTGGCATAAACAGTATTTGTTTTAAATTTCATGAAAAAACATTGATATTTGTGGCCAATATAGCAATTCCGGGAAGTGGGACCTATGGGAGGTACCATAAATAATGGACCGATTTTGACCAATTTCAATAGCCATGGTCCCATTATCAAAAAAATGATCTGTGCCAAATTTCATCAAATTATCTTTAGAATTGCGACCTGTAGTTTGATTACAAGGTTTACATGGGGGTCCAGCCAGCCAGCCAGCCAGACGGACGGACGGACGGACGGACATCGCTAAATCGACTCAGAAAGTGATTCTAAGCCTATTGGTATACTAAAAGGTGGGTCTAAGACAAATATTTCTATGCGTTACAAACATCAGCACAAACTTATAATACCCTTTCCACCTATGGTGGTGAAGGGTATTAATAGTTAATAGTTTAACAGAATCTCTTGTATAGGTAATATAACATTTCGAATTCTAAACTTCATTAATTGTGTTTTTTGTTGTGCGTTCAGTTTGCCCCCAAAACTGATCATTTTCCCTAAAAATATAATAAATTATGTTAGAAGGCTTTTTTTTTGGATAGAATTTTTAATTTTAGTCACATCTTTAGAGACTAATTAAAATAAATGCCTTTCCAGCACTGGCTCTTAAATATATAGCTCATGTTTTCTTATTCTTTTGGGATTTTTTTTAATATACCCAAAAGTTTTAAATAAAAAAATAAAACAAAGTATTGTTTTAAGTTAAATGATTTAAAATGCGAGAAAAATGTCAATAAATACAACAGTTTCATGACAAACGTTGAATCACTATGAATTTATTTGGAAAAGAGACCCACCAAATTTTGCCAATATTTTTGGGATCCCAAAGAGTTGAGATTTTGTCAGCAATAAACGTAAAAATGATTAGGAAGACCATCTCATCAATAGATTCTATACAAAGTTATACAGAGTTTCTGTATAAGGAGTAAAATAAGGGACTCTGTATAGAGTCCAATAAGAACTTTGTTAAAGGATCTGACATGGCCTCTACTGTAGAGTCCATCTGAGATACTTATAGACTTTAACGTCGGCCATATACAGAGTCAAAAGAAATACTATATAGAATGATTCTGAAAATTTTCGTCCCAAAAATAGAGATTTATAATTTAAATTTCTTCGATTTCGTTTAAACTCAAAATATAAATTCTTCTTTTATCTCTGGATTTAATGGTGTAAAAACTATCTTATATTGTTTAGATTCTTTAGGCTCTCAAAGTTGGAGGTTAAAAGTATTTTTGTGTGAAAAATTTGCTAAGTTTACAACTCAATAACTTGAGAACGCGTTGCCAGATTTAAATAAATTTGACTTCGTTAAAGAGCATTTTGATTCTTCTTTTAGATTATCTAATCAAATTTTTCTAATATCCTTTCTAGAACCTTTACCATGAAAAATGAGCTTTATCCTTGAATATCCCGAAAAATTATACTTTAATTTTCTTTATTTTTTTTTACAGTGAATGGGCAACTAAGTTGACTTTATTCGGTAAAAATTTCGCTATGGGCTGAGCACTGGTTCTAAAGTTACAACAATTTTTCTTTATCAACTCACAAAATTTTCCTACAAAATAATTGGGTTTTAATATTTTTTACTTTTTGATTTGAAGCAAATATTAAAACCTAATTATTTTATATAAAAATTTGTGAGTTGATAAGTTTAAATCGCTGTAACTTTAGAATCCAAACCATATTCAACCGATAACAAAATTTTTACTGCATAAAGTCAACTTAGTTGCCCTTTTACTGTAAAAAAATTAAGTGAGTTAAGGACCATTTTTTAAAAAGTTCAAGAATAAAGGACATTTTTCATGGTAAAGGTCTCTGATGTTCGATAATCTTAAAGAAGAATTAATATTATTTCTAACGACTCCAATTTTTTTTTAAAATCTGACAACGTATTCAAAAGTTATTGAGTCGTAAAGATTGCCAATTTTCTAAAAAGATACACGAGACGTCCAACTTTGGGACCCTGTATAATATAGTTCATATAAGGTAGGGATATAATTTTAACGCCATATATTCTGATACTAAGAGTAGTATATACGACCAAAATCTTAGCAATATCTAAGATGGTCACGTTATGGAGTGGGACGAAAAATTTAAGACTTACTCTATAGCTTAATATAGATAGATATTTGCAGAAACTCAATAAAAAGTTTCACAGAGAATCTGTAAAAAGTTCAAGAATTTCTAATATACCGTCAAAAAACCATTGGTAAAGAGTTTTCATTATTGCAGCATAAATTCCAAATTATTTTACAATAAAAACGAAAGACTTAAGAAACAAACCTAATGCACTTTTAAAGGAATGGAGGTACATACTTAAATCGACGGAAAATGAATTCATGTTTGAATTTAAGTATAATTGGAGCTTAGATTCAAGTAGTAGCCCAAGAATCTCTATTATAAAGTCTAATAGAGTATGAAGTCATATAGAGTCCAAAATAAACTTCATATAAAGTCCCAATGGGTCTCTAACTGTGACTCTTTTTAGAGTCCAACTGAGATTTTATATAGAATCTAATGAAGTCTCTAAGTAGCAAGCAAGTGGCTGGCACTAGAGTCCGCATCACCTGGGTGCTAGAAAGTGTTCCCTTTGTGTTACCTGTAGAGGAAACAAAAGAATATATTCGTTACTATCAAAAGTATCAGGGCTCCCTTAGAGCCAATCAGATGCAACAATGAATAAACCAATCGTACGAATGTTGAAATTCAAAACCTCTAATAAATCGTGCAGAAACTAGTAACCCAGATGATGGGTCCTAACATCAGCAAGGGCTGGGCAGTGGCAATATCTAAGATGGTCACGTTATGGAGTGGGACGAAAAATTTAAGACTTACTCTATAGCTTAATATAGATAGATATTTGCAGAAACTCAATAAAAAGTTTCACAGAGAATCTGTAAAAAGTTCAAGAATTTCTAATATACCGTCAAAAAACCATTGGTAAAGAGTTTTCATTATTGCAGCATAAATTCCAAATTATTTTACAATAAAAACGAAAGACTTAAGAAACAAACCTAATGCACTTTTAAAGGAATGGAGGTACATACTTAAATCGACGGAAAATGAATTCATGTTTGAATTTAAGTATAATTGGAGCTTAGATTCAAGTAGTAGCCCAAGAATCTCTATTATAAAGTCTAATAGAGTATGAAGTCATATAGAGTCCAAAATAAACTTCATATAAAGTCCCAATGGGTCTCTAACTGTGACTCTTTTTAGAGTCCAACTGAGATTTTATATAGAATCTAATGAAGTCTCTAAGTAGCAAGCAAGTGGCTGGCACTAGAGTCCGCATCACCTGGGTGCTAGAAAGTGTTCCCTTTGTGTTACCTGTAGAGGAAACAAAAGAATATATTCGTTACTATCAAAAGTATCAGGGCTCCCTTAGAGCCAATCAGATGCAACAATGAATAAACCAATCGTACGAATGTTGAAATTCAAAACCTCTAATAAATCGTGCAGAAACTAGTAACCCAGATGATGGGTCCTAACATCAGCAAGGGCTGGGCAGTGGCAGAGGATATGAGGGACAGTTTCTTTCTCCTCCACGGTATGACGACTTCTACAGTAGTCATTGCTTTGAGGGCATAGACTTCTTGTATGTAATCCTATTATGCAGTGCCATGTGAGGATTGATATAAGAGTGAGTAGTGAGTATGGCGCGGTAGGGAGACCAAGACTCCAGAACGCTTACTGTTGGTAATTTAATCTTGAGAATGAGCAGGTTGTTTCTGTGGACCAGTTGGTCGAGTTTTGCTAGACTATCAGCACTGGTACTACCTGATACATTGTTGTGGCCAGGTAACAGTTCTATATTGGAATGTCTTTCCGTCATATGTAGGAATGCCCGGTATTTTCGAATAAGAACGGATGTTTTAAAGACCCAAGATAGAGAGTGTATGGCGGCAAGACTGTTCGTACAAAAACGAATATCACTGTAGTATATTCGGTGGTACCTTAGTTGGCTTAAATTTCAGCCTGTATTAAATACAGAGTTTTGGGAGCTTGAAATAGATTTTGGTCCCTAACAGTGGGATGAAAAAGTCCCCACCCACTCCACTTTTTGATTTATATCCATCCGTATTTGTCTCCAGGGTATTAACTCTAGAGTCGATTTGGGCTTCAGAGAAATCTACAGTGAAAAGGAGGTCGAAGAATGGGATGGGAATGAGTTTATCCAAAATAGTTGAGTGACCTATAGTAATGTAATGCTTAATCTAATGGCTGAGTTAAGGACTACGTTTTGAGCCATTAGCTCAGCCAGAAGCTAGTTTAGCATAGTAAAAAGTATCTTTGAAGTTGTAGTCCTAATGGTACCAGTTATAAGGGCAGATGATGTGAGGATTTAAACATATGATCCTTGTTGATTAGCTATACATAGAGCAGGCCACAAAACATGATCATAGGTTTTGCAACCGTCCCAAAGAGCGAGGCAGTATTAGTAGGGGAAAGGATTCATGTACTGCCTAAGGCTCTTCTGCATTAATAGAGTGTAATGGCTGCTTTAGACACCCTAGATTGGGCCTTTAATCTCCAGGACAGTTTGAAGTCCAGAATGACCCCAAATATTTGGCGTGGTCTGTGAGCTCCAGTTTGATGCGTCTAATTTCGGAAGAATGAACTGAGAAATCTTATATTTTCTAGTAAATAACACAAGTTCCGAAGTAAACCCCAAGCCATTCAAAATGCTCCAGCGACTTCCAGTCGTTGAGGTATAGTGTACAGGTATTTACCCGATACCACAAGAGCGACGTCATCTGCATTAGCTATGGCTTTGAAGAACAGGAAATCCAGTTCTCTGAGCAATTTGTTACTAGTAAGGCTCTATAACAGGGCTGACACCGACCTGAGGTGTACCGCGACATGCTACTTAGTAAACTGTAGCTTTGCTCATGACTGAGCTAATAATTATGTAGGTTAGAAGCAAACGAACGAAGGAGATAATAAATGTGTCAACTCCCAAGTCTACCATTGTCCATGTAAGTGACCTTAGCTTAATATTGCTAAAAGCTCCCTCTATGTCAGGAAAGGTAACAAGCGTGTAATTTCGCCGTACTCTCACATTGATGGAGATGTACATCAATAATACGTCCCAAGGTTTTAAGAAGAAAAGAACTGAGACTGATTGTCCTTCGGTTTAACTGGTTTACCAGCATTAGGTATAGAGACTACCTTACATCTGGTCTAAAATTCAATGAAGACCCTATATTGAGACAATAGGTAGAGTCCAATTGAAACTTTTTTAAAGTTCAATTAAGACTTTAAATAGAGCCCAATTGAGACTCTTTATAGAGTACAATGGAGACTTTATATATAGTGCAAAGAAACTCTATAGTCCAGATCCTAGACCCTATTAAATAAATCCTAATAAATAAGTCCAGTAAAGACTATATCAAATAGTACAGTAGAGACACTATTATAGACTTCAGTAGAAACTATATTATAAAGTTAAAAATTCAATAGAGACTCTATAACATAGTACTCTGTATAAAGTCCAATTGGAGTTCCAATTAAGACTTTATATAGAGTTAAATTAAGACTTAAATAGAGTCTCAATTGCACTCTATAATAAGAGTTACAACTAGACACTATATATAGATTAAGACTTTTTGTAGAGCCCAATTAAGATTTGATCTTTGAAAAAGATAGATATAGATATTGAGAATAGATATTGAGTCTAACTAAGACTTAACATAAAGTCTATCTGAGACTACTACATATAGAGTCTAACTAAAAATCTATATAAAGTACAACTTAAAATCTATATGTGTCCAATTCAGACCCGAGTCGAACTAAAACTTTAAAAAGAGTCTAACGGAGTGCAAATATCATATAAGACAAGAAGTTTGTAAAATAGTTTAATGTACAGTCCATAACACTCTAGTCTTCAGAAACAAAAGACTTAGGAAACAAACGTGATAACTCATTAGAAAATTGAAAATCTTTATACAAAAGAAAAATCCAGAATCATTTGTGAAACTGTAAGAAAGTATAGGGAAATGGTCACCCAATTTTATTCTACTCTAAAATAAAAAAATTTCCTTCGATTCCCTGCAACATTATTTTGCAAATATTGCATTAGGCGACCGACTATGAGAAGACACGTTTTTCAAAAAAAATCGTTGTTTATTCTTGAAATTTTTTCATTTTTGTTCACAATTAAAAATGTACATTATTAATTAGTTGTTATAATTACATTTAGAAAAATTCATTAATATTTATAGAATTCATAATAAATAATGAGACGCCGCTTTTTTTAAATTTTGTTAGCATCACTTGGGTTTTTTTTGTCAATAAAAAAACAAACTGAAATGCCAGCACATCACTCAATATTGAACAGAAATCCTTTCAGATATTTTTTATTTAATATGATATATCGAAAATTTCATGCTCATTGGTAACCACCCGGTTAACTGTCTGTTAATTTTTGTTGTTAACTTTTAGCTGCCAAGTTGACATTATTATTCAGTTAAACATTCAAGCTTGTCCCATCCAACCATCCATCCATCCATTTCATCTTTTTGTGTTTAAAATATGTGTTAGCTGATGTGTGTTTTTTTGTTGTTGTTGTGAGATTTTTGTGTCCATATTCAGAGCGTGTGTGTGGCATATTTGAAATGCCAATTTTTAAGGTTTTGGAGTTTTGTTTGACAAATTCTTTAAATTTGTGAATTTGTTAAAATTCAGTCAGTCGTTTCAGTTTTGCTGTTTTTTTTTTTTTGTTTGAAAACAAGCAAATTTCACATTCAATATTTTTTAGCTTTTGCTCAGGTTGTTAAAAATGTGTGACTGACATTTGTTCATCCCAAAAATGTTTTATTTAATAATTTATATTTGTTGCTTTGTTTGGCTTTTTGTTTTATTTAATTATACTTAATTATAGTAAAATATTTTTCTTAAAATGTATTGTATGTGGTAATATGAATATTAATAAATATCTATATGTATGTATTTCATATATTTTGATTTACGCTTTTATAATTCTCTTTTATATGGTATTAAGTAATAATTATGTGCAACTTATATGGTTAAAAGTATATTTTTCCATGGAAATTATTCTCTTGATTTGGCAAAAAATTAACTTGCAAAGCAATTTGTGAGAAATATTAGTTTTCATGTTGACAAATTCTTTAGTGAAATTAATTATATGCGTGTGGGTTGCTTGTACTCGTATATGGTTAGAAAGATATCCCAGTTTGGTTTGAAGGCATCAATTTTATGAATATAGAATTTACATTTATTTAGAATTATTCTAGAAAAGCATTTAATATGAAACAAAGAGTGTATATTGACTTAATAAAGCAAAAAGCGAAGTTAAAACAAAAGACTTAGGAAACGAACTTGATATTATATCAGTTAAAACATGTTTAAAATATTATTTACATTTTAAAAATTTTATCAAAAATACCTAATTTTTCATTATTAAACAAATTAATGTTAAACATAGCGATCTTGTATATATTTTGTCCTTACTTATTTTTAAACAAAAGACTTAAGAAACGAGCTTTATAAATCTAAATATATAAAGTCAAAAAACGTGTCACTTGGATAAAAATAGTAAAATTTTGAAAATTTTCCTATAAAAATAGTAAAATTTTGAAAATGTTCCTATAAAAATAGTAAAATTTTGAAAATTTTTATATAAAAATAGTAAAATTTTGAAAATTTCCCTATAAAAATTGTAAAATTTTGAAAATTTTCCTATAAAAATAGTAAAATTTGGAAATTCTTCCTATAAAAATAGTAAAATTTTGAAAATTTTTATATAAAAATAGTAAAATTTTGAAAATTTTCCTATAAAAATAGTAAAATTTTGAAAATGTTCCTATAAAAATAGTAAAATTTTGAAAATTTCCCTATAAAAATAGTAAAATTTTGAAAATTTTCCTATAAAAATAGTAAAATTTTGAAAATTTTCCTATAAAAATAGTAAAATTTTGAAAATTTTTATATAAAAATAGTAAAATTTTGAAAATTTCCCTATAAAAATTGTAAAATTTTGGAAATTTTCCTATAAAAATAGTAAAATTTTGAAAATCTTCCTATAAAAATAGTAAAATTTTGAAAATTTTTATACAAAAATAGTAAAATTTTGAAAATTTCCCTATAAAAATTGTAAAATTTTGAAAATTTTCCTATAAAAATAGTAAAATTTTGAAAATGTTCCTATAAAAATAGTAAAATTTTGAAAATTTTTATATAAAAATAGTAAAATTTTGAAAATTTCCCTATAAAAATTGTAAAATTTTGAAAATTTTCCTATAAAAATAGTAAAATTTTGAAAATCTTCCTATAAAAATAGTAAAATTTTGAAAATTTTTATATAAAAATAGTAAAATTTTGAAAATTTCCCTATAAAAATTGTAAAATTTTGAAAATTTTCTTATAAAAATAGTAAAATTTTGAAAATGTTCCTATAAAAATAGTAAAATTTTGAAAATTTCCCTATAAAAATAGTAAAATTTTGAAAATTTTCCTATAAAAATAGTAAAATTTTGAAAATGTTCCTATAAAAATAGTAAAATTTTGAAAATTTTTATATAAAAATAGTAAAATTTTGAAAATTTCCCTATAAAAATTGTAAAATTTTGAAAATTTTCCTATAAAAATAGTAAAATTTTGAAAATCTTCCTATAAAAATAGTAAAATTTTGAAAATTTTTATATAAAAATAGTAAAATTTTGAAAATTTCCCTATAAAAATAGTCAAATTTTGAAAATTTTCCTATAAAAATAGTAAAATTTTGAAAATGTTCCTATAAAAATAGTAAAATTTTGAAAATTTTTATATAAAAATAGTAAAATTTTGAAAATTTCCCTATAAAAATTGTAAAATTTTGAAAATTTTCTTATAAAAATAGTAAAATTTTGAAAATGTTCCTATAAAAATAGTAAAATTTTGAAAATTTCCCTATAAAAATAGTAAAATTTTGAAAATTTTCCTATAAAAATAGTAAAATTTTGAAAATGTTCCTATAAAAATAGTAAAATTTTGAAAATGTTCCTATAAAAATAGTAAAATTTTGAAAATTTTTATATAAAAATAGTAAAATTTTGAAAATTTCCCTATAAAAATTGTAAAATTTTGAAAATTTTCCTATAAAAATAGTAAAATTTTGAAAATTTTCCTATAAAAATAGTAAAATTTTGAAAATTTTCCTATAAAAATAGTAAAATTTTAAAATTTTCCTTTAAAAATAGTAAAATTTTGAAAATTTTCCTATAAAAATAGTAAAATTTTGAAAATTTCCCTATAAAAATAGTAAAATTTTGAAAATTTTTCTATAAAAATAGTAAAATTTTGAAAATGTTCCTATAAAAATAGTAAAATTTTGAAAATTTTTATATAAAAATAGTAAAATTTTGAAAATTTCCCTATAAAAATTGTAAAATTTTGAAAATTTTCCTATAAAAATAGTAAAATTTTGAAAGTCTTCCTATAAAAATAGTAAAATTTTGAAAATTTCCCTATAAAAATTGTAAAATTTTGAAAATTTTCCTATAAAAATAGTAAAATTTTGAAAATCTTCCTATAAAAATAGTAAAATTTTGAAAATTTTCCTATAAAAATAGTAAAATTTTGAAAATTTTCCTATAAAAATAGTAAAATTTTGAAAATTTTCCTATAAAAATAGTAAAATTTTGAAAATTTTCCTATAAAAATAGTAAAATTTTGAAAATTTTCCTATAAAAATAGTAAAATTTTGAAAATTTTCCTATAAAAATAGTAAAATTTTGAAAATTTTCCTATAAAAATAGTAAAATTTTGAAAATTTTCCTATAAAAATAGTAAAATTTTAAAATTTTCCTTTAAAAATAGTAAAATTTTGAAAATTTTGCTATAAAAATGATAAAAATTTTGAAAATTTTCCTATAAAAATAGTAAAATTTTGAAAATTTTCCCATAAAAATAGTAAAATTTTGAAAATTTTCCCATAAAAATAGTAAAATTTGAAAATTTTCCCATAAAAATAGTAAAATTTTTAAAATTTTCCTAGAAAAATAGTAAAATTTTGTCATAAAAATAGTAAAATTTTGAAAATTTTTCTATAAAAATTTTGGAAATTTGCGTATAAAAATTGCAAAATTTTGAACATTTTCCTATAAAAATGGTAAAATTTGAAAATTTTAAAAATAGTAAAATTTTGAAATTTTGTCTATAAAAATAGTAAATTTTTGAAAATTTTCCTATAAAAATAGTAAAATTTTGAAAATGTTTCTGGTAAAATAGTAAAATTTTGAAAATTTTCCTGTAAAAATAGTAAAACTTTGAAAATTTTCCTTTAAAAATAGTAAAATTTTGAAAATTTTCCTAAAAAATAGTAAAATTTTGAAAATTTTCCTAAAAAATAGTACAATTTTGAAAACTTTCCTATAAAAATAGTAAAATTTTGAAAATTTTTCTATAAAAATAGTAAAATTTTGAAAATTTTCCTATAAAAATAGTAAAATTTTTAAAATTTTCCTATAAAAATAGTAAAATTTTGAAAATTTTCCTATAAAATTAGTAAAATTTTGAAAATTTTCCTATAAAAATAGTAAAATTTTGAAAATATTTCAAGAAAAATAATAAAATTTTGAAAATTTTCCTAAAAAATAGTAAATTTTTGAAAACTTTCCTATAAAAATAGTAAAATTTTGAAAATTTTTCTATAAAAATAGTAAAATTTTGAAAATTTTCCTATAAAAATATTAATTTTTTTAAATTTTCCTATAAAAATGGTAAAATTTTGAAAATTTTCCTATAAAAATACTAAAATTTTGAAAATGTTCCTATAAAAATAGTAAAATTTTGAAAATTTTCTTATAAAAATAGTGTTATGAGTAAGATTCTATTAGTCTGATCTCTCTATTATATAAAATATTGTACTTTATATACTGTCTTTTTTCTGGGATTTTTCAAAACGACCATACGGCAAATTGATGTATGGATGTGCAACATGTTTGTTTTCTTTGGTCTGATCAATTCTACACTAGAATCTCATTTAGTCTGCACTAAAGTTTTATCCACGTACTAGAACCTCAAAAACATACTAGTATGAGGCTTAGTACGAGTAGACTCTATCACAGAGTCCAAGATACTCAAGTAGAGTCTAAAAAAACATTGTTAGTTTTATGTACTGAAACCTGAGTCTAAAACAATTTCCATTATTACCTTAAGCAGTTATATTTTAATCCATTTTCCATACAAAGATACAAAAATAATTTTACAATAAACTAATCAATAATCACATACAAAAACCACTTGAGATAAGCATAATTGAATATGGTCCTAGAAAAACAAAACCCTTAAAATCCTTAAAAAAAAGAGAAGGAGTATGCAATTTGGAACAATGAACATAATAATAAGTAGCAATCTTAATATAATGAACTAACAAGTACATCCATCCTTACTTACTACATGATCATGAGATGATCATGTATGTGATTACATGTCCTTAAGAAAACAAATTACTTAAAATTTAAATAAGAGCACCACAAATTTTGTTATCTTTCTTTTCTTTTTGGACAAAGAATATGAAAAAAGAGATTATTTAATTGTTAGTTATTATCTTTTTGTGTGTAGTTTGGTTTAGCACAATAAAAGGATTCTTGAGTTTTCTAACATATGCCACGTTTTGTTTTATCTTGAACTAGAAAATGTAATTGTTTGTAAGGACATGTGAATGTCATCTTATAATGTAGTCCTTCTTTATAATTAGTTATTTCTAGATCCTTTCAAAAAGAGTTTGTTTTCATTTCAGTTTCAAAAGGTGCTTTTGTCATTTTCTATTACTTGACAAATGGGATTTAGGTTTACCGCAATTGTCGCATTGATAAGAATATAAAAAGTATTTTACAAATATTGTCAAAGGTTTGTTTTGTGGTTTCAAGTACTTCTCTTTTATTTTACTTACAAAGGTTTATTTGTCTTAGAGCCATATTTGAAGTGGTATATATTTGTATAGTAGATTATTGATTAAATTATTGTTAAAGATTTTTAAAGCATCTTGAGAAATTGTTCTTACTTTTTACGAAAAATTCTTTAAGCTGTTCTTTTATTATTTAATTAGAATACGGAAGTTTCTTACTAAATTCCTTTTATCTAAAATAATAACATTTTCCGTTTCCGTCTTTGAAAGCTTTTGTTTTAGAATATCAATATCAATATTCATTTAATTAAGTAAATAAAATTTTTAATTATCACAAAATGTATGAAAGGGAATTGTTGCAAATTGTGTTTATTATCAATTTATTTTCAATGTATGCCAATTTCATGTTCGTTTCCTAAGTCTTTTGTTTTATTTGAGGAAATAGCTATAGTAGGGTTACATATACACACATGCATACATACATTCATACATAAATTTTCTTTTAGTAATTGGTTCCTTTTGAATCCTTTTAGAACATTTTTTAAAATACAAACAAATCAGGTTTGTTTCCTAAGTCTTTTGTTTTCCATGCATTCAAATTGATATTCGACATTGAAAGAAAAACATATAATAATGGAATAAATAGGCTACTAGCAGTTTATATTTAATTAAATTACAAGTGCTTTAATTGGCTTAATTTAGACTATATGGTTAGAAGAACGTATGTCCGATGATTGGAGTCTCAGTGTCTTTTGTCTAGTGCACAAAAAAGGAAACGAAATTGTATATGGGCAAATCCGAAAAACATTAAACTAAGGACAAAATTTTAAAACTATCAAAATCGCGTATTTGTATTTATGAAAAAATTTACCATATAGTGATCCTTTAGAATATATAATAGATACAATTTCTGATTGCTCTCTTCGTGAATGACAGGTCTTTATTAGCAACCCATCTCGAAATTTTATACAGTTTTTAAACTAATGGGTTTTTTACAAGTTCATAAAAATCACAAAAACATCCAAGTCTGCTTAATTTTATACAATTAGATGTAAAAGACCCCATCAAAAGTAATTGGAGTGATATAAATAACGGCAAGTAAGAAAGGACTCACAGTGTGTAGCGTCCGTCACAGAATTAAAGGTTTTTTTTAATTTGACTAGTACAATTTTTCTTTTTTCTCCAATTGCCGTATTGTGAAATATTAAATTGTGCCCAAAAATCGCATTTTAACCGCGAATATGAAATGGAGGGAGATGAAATTAGGGAACAAATAAAACCATTATTTTCACTGATTAACAAATCCTTAAAAAAAATATGAAATATGAATTTTTTCCTAATAAAAAACATTCAAATAAAAACTGTATCGTCCGTCACGTAGCGTCCGCAGCAGTTCATTTATGGATTTTTGGTGAAAGTGGAAACTTTAAAATATTTTATAAAAGCTGTTTTGTAATCCTCTGATTTTCCCCTATCTTTAATGTTTTTTTCAATTTTTTTTTTTTATTACTAAGACCGATTTGATGAAATTTGCAGAAAAAAGTCACTTCCATTTTTTGTAGCGTCCGCCACAGCACTTTAAAAGCGAATATATTTCTCCTCTAAAAGAAGTATGTAAATTAACTAATGCCATTCGATGGCACAATCGATAGGCTAGTATTATCGGAAATCTGTGCAAAGATATCTAGTGTTGAACGGCAATGGGATACATTTAAGTACAACAAAATCCGTACAAATGTATCGTCCGTCACGCAGGATTTGCCCATATAACATTTATAGACAGAGACCGAAAATAACTGTTGTTTTTGAATTTTTGGTACTTGTTTGCTCACTACTTTAACGGCTGTTAAAGTAGCTAATGGTGTCATCTGGGTAGCTACTAGCTACCCAGATGACACCACTATGAGGTAAGTGTCCACAATTGAGATGAAGGATAGACCAAGATTAGCCTGGGTTTACCAAGTTAAACCAATCAGAACCGTTACATGATATCCAACATCCCCTACATCATCATTTTGCCCTAAACAGGCATAAATAAGAAATAAAGCTTTCTCTTTAAGAACTAAAATTAAGCTCTATAAAACACTTATACAGGCAGATTAAACTTGAAGTTTTTGAGAGGAAGATTCTACACAAAAACCTTAGGACCAGTTTACATCAACAATGAATATCGAATGAACCATGAGCTGTATGAGTTATACGCTAATATCGACATAGTTAAACGAATTAAACCGCAGTGGCTGCGTTGGTTAGGACATGTTGTGCTAATGGACGAAAATACTCCGGCAGGAAAAGTATTAGAAAATGATACCGAGGGAACTCGTAAAAGAGGACATTCGAAATTTCAGTGGGAAAGAACGAGTAGAGAAAAATCTTTCAAAGCTTGGCCTACGAAATTGGAGAATATGCGCACAAGATCGACGCGTATGGAATTTTAAAATAAGCTCGACCTTTGACCTTAAAAATTTGTAAATATAGGCAATTTTAGTAAGTTAGTAGGACTCGTCATTTAAAGTCCATGTACATACATCGGATCATTAAGCTTAGAATTTTTGGTAGCATCATACGGCCATCTAGAGCTCTTCAACTTTAAACAGGTTCATTAAAACTCCATACGGAGGCGCAAAACAGTCAGACATCCCTCATAAATAAATAACCCTTTTTATGTGCACTAGCACATAAATGACATAAATAACGCCCTTTCGTAAGTTATTGCAACCCTTGTAATAAGTAGTGATACCTCAATGCAGGCGTTTAGCTATAAAATTTTAAAATATAATAAAGTATATCCTTAGGTAATGAAATCCCTACTAAACTACAAAATATTCTACTAACTAACACTTGTTTTAAAATTTGATTGAGAATATTTCTGGAATTCCACAAAAATTTTCGTTTAATTCTTTAAAATCTGGGTTTATACGCCAAAGCATAACTAAGGGACGAAATTCAATCGATCGAATGTTGGTACATTTTGTACCTGTTTAAGGTTCTTTCTCATAATTATGGCAGCTAATAAAAACATTAATCGCCACTAAATGAGCATAATTAAATGATCTTTTACCAGGAACTATCACCAGCTTAATAAGCTGTGTCAACCCATTATATTTTATGGTTTTAGTTTTGTTCAAATTGTAGCTGTTGTTGTTATTGTTGTTTCTGGCGAATGGCCCATGAGTTTGAAGAGGGAATTAAACGCAGTTTTTGTAGCTGGTAACCGCCTCTAAAGACGAGACGAGACAATAGAACACGTAACATACAAAACACAGGATAGGATGGATGATTAATAGTTTTAATTTAAGATACTTAGACTATTTATGCTCTGGTCTTACATTTATACACATACTTACATACACACATACGTATAAGCCATGTATGAGTATGAAGATCTTTATGGTTCGTGGATTTAATTTAGTTCAATTTAGGCTATATAAATGGGCTTATTGCCTGCTTTGGCGTTAAAGACAGTGAAACGATGACGTCGTTGACCACGTCTTCTACTCTGATGACGTTGTACAGGTACAAGTACCAACGCTTAGACTATTTAGGCGTCAGTATTTTTTGTGACGATCATAAAAGGTGTGGCATTAACACGATGAATTAATATTTTCGTGGAATTTCCAAAACTAAATAAATGAACTAATATTGTATCTCTGACTTAAACTTGTAATTAAATAGGAGATTTGATAAATTATTTAAAATACTCGTATGTAGATTGTAGAAAGAAAATCGGTGCCCTATTTAAATTTATTCTTAGGATTATTAATCATTTAATCCCTTAAATTATGTAAATGGTGTAAATTTACATGTCTAATTTGGTAATGGTTTTCCATGAAAACTGTTAAATATAAATTTTTCGGTTATTGGGTGGAGAGGAGTGTTTAATTAGTGGGGTTCGATGATTATTGAAAAAGAAAGTTTGGAATAAAAATACTGTATAGAAAATTTTTCTATATAAAAAATTTTCTATAGAAATTTTTTTTATATAAAAAAATATCTATAGAAAATTTTTCTATATAAAAAAATATCTATAGAAAATTTTTCTATAAGAAAAAATTTCTATAAAATTTTTTCTATATAAAAAACATTCTATAGAAAATTTTTCTATATGAAAAAATTTCTAAAGAATTTTTTTTAGATGAAAAAATTTCTATAGAAATGAATGAAAAAAATTTCTATAGAAATTTTTTTTAGAAGAAAAAATTCTTTATAGAAAATTTTGTGAAGGTAGATGAAAACTGAAAAATGTTTGCTTTTGTTCAGTCGATAATCTACGCTTTTACTTTTGGTTTATGAACATAATTGTTAATAGTTTAGTAATAATGCGAGGTTTTCGATCTGTCTAAATTGGGGATAATCCTCCTGAAGAGATGGCTTAACCAACCATCGAAACGCGTCGAGGAATTTGGTTTCTCCGCAAACATTTTTTGGCTTTTTATCAATAAATTGGTCTGTTACATTAATAAATAAATGTTTCAGATTTGAGATCAAACGCAAATACACTTCTGTTTGAAGAAAATTTTTTTATATGAAAAAATTTCTTTAGAAAATTTTTCTATATGAAAAAATTTCTATAGAAAATTTTTCTATATGAAAAAATTTATATAGAAAATTTGTCTGTCTATAGAAAATTTTTTTATATGAAAAATTTTCTATAGAAAATTTTTTTATATGAAAAAATTTCTATAGAAAATTTTTTTATATGAAAAAATTTCTATAGAAAATTTTTTTATATGAAAAAATTTCTATAGAAAATTTTTTTATATGAAAAAATTTCTATAGAAAATTTTTTT
Source organism: Stomorhina lunata (assembly GCA_933228675.1). NCBI lineage: Eukaryota > Metazoa > Arthropoda > Insecta > Diptera > Rhiniidae > Stomorhina > Stomorhina lunata. Next base: position 35,800,230 of record OW121742.1, on the reverse strand, counting down.
ATATGAAAAAATTTCTATAGAAAATTTTTTTATATGAAAAAATTTCTATAGAAAATTTTTTTATATGAAAAAATTTCTATAGAAAATTTTTTTATATGAAAAAATTTCTATAGAAAATTTTTTTATATGAAAAAATTTCTTTAAAAAATTTTTCTATATGAAAAAATTAATATAAAAAATTTTTCTATATGAAAATTTTTTATAGAAAATTTTTTTATATAAAAAAATTATTTTCTTTATGAAAAAATTTCTACAAAAAATTTTTTATATGAAAAAATTTCTATAGAAAACTTTTTATAAGAAAAAATTTCTAAAGAAAATTTGTCTATATAAAGAAATTTCTATAGAAAATTTTTCTAAATGAAAAAATGTGTATAGAAAATTTTTCTATATGAAAAAAATTCTCTAGAAAATTTTGAAAAAAATTTTATAGAAAATTTTGAAAAAAATTTTATAGAAAATTTTTTTATATGAAAAAATTTCAGTAGAAAATTTTTCTACATGAAAAAATTTCTATAGAAAATTTTTCTATATGAACAAATTTCTATAAAAAAATTTTTCTATACGAGTATGAAAAAATTTATATAGAAAATTTTTCTATATGAAAAAATTTCTTTAGAAAATTGTTCAATATGAAAAAATTTCTATAGAAAATTTTTCTAAATGAAAAAATTTCTATAGAAAATTTTTCTAAATGAAAACATTTCTATAGCAAATTTTTCTATATGAAAATATTTCTATAGAAAATTTTTCTATATAAAAAAAATTCTATAGAAAATTTTTCTATATGAAAAAATTTCTATAAAAAATTTTTCTATATGAAAAAATTTCTATAGAAAATTTTTCTATATGAAAAAATTTTTATAGAAAATTTTTCTATATGAAAAAATTTCTATAGAAATTTTTCTATATGAAAAATTTCTATAGAACATTTTTTTATGTGAAAAAATTTCTATAGAACATTTTTTTATATGAAAAAATTTCTATAGAAAATTTTTTTAAAAAGTTTTACAGTAGTGTATTGCACTATTTTTTTAGATGAAAAAATTTCTATGGAAAATTTTTGTATGTCAAAAAGTTTCTACACAAAATTTTTCTATATGAAAAAATTTCGATAGAAAATTTTTCTATAAGAAAAAATTTTTTATATATAAAAATATTTATCGAAAACTTTTCTATTTAAAAAATGTCTATAAAAAAGTTTTATATAAAAAAATTTTTATACAAAATTTTTCTATATAAAAAAATTTCTATAGAAAATTTTTCGATATGAAAAAATTTCTATAGAAAATTTTTCTATTTGAAAAAATTTCTATAGAAAATTTTTCTATATGAAAAAATTTCTATAGAAAATTTTTCTATATGAAAAAATGTCTATAGAAAATTTTTCTATATGAAAAATTTCTGTAGAAAATTTTTCTGTATGTAAAAATTTCTATAGAAAATTTTTCTATATGAAAAAATTTCTATAGAAAATTTTTCTATTTGAAAATAATCTATTGAAAATTTTTCTATATGAAAAAATTTCTTTAGAAAATTTTTCTATATGAAAAAATTTCTATAGAAAATTTTTCTATATGAAAAAATGTCTATAGAAAATTTTTCTATATGAAGAAATTTCTATAGAAAATTTTTCTATATGAAAGAAATTCTGTAGGAAATTTTTCTATATGAAAAAATTTTTATAGAAAATTTTTCTATATGAAAAAATGTCTATAGAAAATTTTTCTATATGAAAAAATTTCTATAGAAAATTTATCTATATGAAAAAATTTCTTTAGAAAATTTTTCTATATGAAAAAATTTCTTTAGAAAATTTTTCTATATGAAAAAATGTCTTTAGAAAATTTTTCTATATTTTTATATATTATATCTATATTTTCTATATTTCTTTAGAAAATTTTTCTGGATGAAAAAATTTCTTTAGAAAATTTTTCTATATGAAAAATTTTCTTTAGAAAATTTTTTATATGAAAAAATTTCTTTAGAAAATTTTTCACTTACATTAAATAGTCGTTTATTGATGTATTTCCCAGATGTATCGAAAACAAAAATATTTTTTTGTAGTTATTAAAACTCAAAAAAAGACAGCTGCGATCAATTATATGTATCTATATTTCAGCCCCTGATGATTGATCTCTTTGCAAAACTGCGCATTAACAATGGAAGCGAAAATTCAAATACACTCGATTTAACACAAATAAATACGAGTATAAATCTATACTTACGAGTATCTATGAAATATTGAAATTAATACGCAAAACATCCTGACAAATGAACAACAAAAGAAACGAAATTTAAACTGATAAATTTACGCTCTTATTGAAAAGAGATGATCACAAGTTAAGAGGGCAATTAAAGGCAAACAAAAAATGGCAATTGAATGGGGAGCAGCTAAAAGCGAAAAATATCTGCAAGATGCAAAAGCGAGCGGCTGTATCGATTACAAAACGTTTTCAGATTTTGTACTTCTACAAAGTAAACCGTAAGATTTATTCTGTTTTTTTTGTAAATATTAAGGCCTTTTGCCATACAGAGGTCAATTGCTAAGATCCCACTTAAACGTTTTTGTTACCTTTTACTGTATTTTCTTACTTTTGTTTCAGATTTTTTTCTTTCACTTTTCTTAACTTATTTGTAATCGATATGCAGTGTTAACTTTAAAAGATTGTAAAAGATACAGATTGGTAGTAGAAAAAGAAAAAAACTTTATATCCAAAACTAAAGTAGACATTTAAAAAATTCAAAAACAGAACAATAAGAAGGGATTATGGAAAGACATAGAATTTTAAATACTCTTTAAAAGTGGAACATTTATGGGAGCATAAGTAGGAGACGAAAACGAGGAAATGTTGCTTGAAAGATGCCGTTGAACTGATAAAATTAAAATTGAAAATTAACAATCAATATTACGACTACATATTCTTAAACAACATTTAAAGATTTTTACGTACATTCTTTAGTTTTTTTTTTTTTTGTTTCAAGACAAGATCTTTGTTTTCTGTTTCTTAACGGGCGCCAATTTGAATCTTTAAGATCAACAACGATCTTTTGTGGTAGCAGCAATAGCATCCATTTAATATCTTCCCCAACAACTTGAAACAATTAGTGAATAAATTTTTAAATACATACAAACATGATATAAAAAAGAAAATTATTGGTTGTGTTAAAACAGAAGCTAGAAAAGGTAGATTATACAAACATATAAAATGATAGAGTTAATTGCACTGAACAAGCAAGAATGTATAATATAAGATGTGAGTTGTAGTCTACGATCATGGTCGACTTGGGTTGGTCACTCTATAAAGTTTTGGAGATACTCACTCTAGTAGACACTAGGTCTTTAACTCTGAAATACTGCATAGAGTTCGGGTAACTTTAAAAAGAATTCGGAGACTCTGAAACGATATCAAATATTAACAACAACCAAGTTACGAATATACAACTCGAATGTTAAGTCCATCTTGTATTACGGTTGCGAAACTTGAAAACGCACAAATGCCATCGATAAGCGCCTACAAACCTTTGCAAACAACTGCTTGCTTGAAATTCTTTCATAAATGGAGGCCGGATGGCATAAGAAATGAAGATCTACTAAATGCGACAAATCAAATGCCTGCCACACACTTTGAGGGGCAAATACCAACATTGCTAGACAAGCGCTTCTTTGGAATCCACAGGGAAGCGGCCGTCGTGTTAAGACGAAAAGAGTTTGAGGAATTCTAAAAACAGTCCGAACTTGTTCGACCAACTCTGAAGATAGTTCGATAAACTTCGAATAGAGTTCGAGAAACTCGGATTCAAGTTCAAGAAACTCTGAATATAGTTCGAGAAGCCCAGAAAAGAGTTCGAAAACCTCTCATTGGATTCCGGAAGCTTTTAAAATCCGATCGAAAGATTCGATAAACACTGAATAATGTTCGAGAAACTCGGAAACCTCTTAATAGAGTTTGTGAAAGTTAGAATGGAGTTTGGAAGCCTCCGAATAACAATCAAGAGACTCTGAATGAAGATTGAAAAACTGTGTCTAGAGTTCGAAAAACTCTGAAAAAAGCTCGAGAATCTTTAAATAAAGCTAAAGAAACTTCAAATAGTGAACGAGAACTCTAAATTAAGAACGAAAAACTCTGAATAGTATTCGAGAAAGCCTTTATAAAGTTCAAAAATCTATGAAAACAGTTCGAAAACTCCTTATTGGAGTCCGGAAGCCACTGAAAACAAATTGAAAGATTCTGAATTAAGCTCGAGAAACCGGATTAATTTCCGAGAAACACTGAAATGAGTTCGAAAATCGCTAAATAGAGTTCGAGAAATTCTGAATAGAGTTCGGAAGCCTACGAATAACAGTCAAGAGACTCCGAATAAAGATTAAGAAACTGTGAACAGAATTCAAGAAACTCTGCATTAGGCTTGTGAAACTCTAAATAGATTTGGAGATAAAATATAAATAGAATACGAGAAACTCTTAACAGAGCTTGGAGTCCTCTAAATATTGGTCGAGAATCTCCGAATAGTTTTCAAGAAATTCTGTTCGAGAACCTCTTATTGGAGTCCGGAAGCCTCTGAAAATATATCTAAGGTTCCGAATGAAACTCAAATGACCCGAATAATGTTGGAAAAACTCTGAAAAGTGACCGAAAACATATCAAGATCTCTGAAAACATATCGAAAGACTCTGAGTTAAGCTCAAGAAACCCGGATAAAATATGAGAAACTCTAAAAAAAATCGAAATCCTATAAACAGAGTTGGAGAAACTCTGAATAGAGTTCAGAAGCCTCCGAATTTTAGACAAGAGATTCTGAATAAAGATTGTGAAACATGGAACAGAGTTCGATAAACTCTGAAATATGCTCGAGAAACTCTAAATAGTTTTGAGAAACTGTAAACAGAGCTCGAAATCCTCTAAATATCGGTCTAGAAACTCTAAATTAAGCTCGCGATACTCCGAGTAGTATTCGAGAAAACCTTAATAGAGTTCGAGATACTCTAAAAATAGTTTGAAAAGCTTTCACTGGAATCCTGAAGCCTCTGAAAACATTTCAAAAAACTCTGAAATAAGAAACTCTGAAAAGATTTCGAAAACCTTTAAACAAAGTTCGGAAGCACTAAATATCGGTCGAGAGACTCAAAGCTAAGCTCAAGAAAATTTTAAGTAGTATTCGAGAAAAGCTTAATAGAGTTCGAGTAACTTTAAAAATAGTTCGAAAACCTCTCATTGGAGCTCAGAAGCTTCTATAAACATATCGAAAGGAGTCCTAATTATGCTCGAGAAACCCGGATATGGTTCAAGAAACTCTGAAAAGAGTTCGAGAAACTCTTAACTCTTAAAAGAGTTAAGTTTAAATAGAGTACGAGAAACCTTGAACGGAGTTAGGAAGCATCCAAATTTCAGGCGAGAGATTTAAAATTAAGCTCGAGGAACTCATAGTAGTACTCGAGAAGACCTTAATATAGTTCGAGAAACTTGGTCAAGAGACTTTGAATAATAATTGAGAAACTGTGAACAAAGATCAAAAAATCTAAATGGAGTTGAAAAAGTGAATTGAGCTCAAAAAACTCGGAGTATCGGTCGAAAGAGTCTCGGTCTAGAGCTCGAGAAACCCTGAGAAGTAATCGAGAAACTTTGAATAAAGTTGTAGATACTCTTAATAGATATCGAGAAACTTAATAAGGAATTCGAGAAATTCTGAATAGAGTTAGTGAAATATTGTATATTGCACTTGAGACTTTGAACTAAACTCGAGAAACTCTAAATGGAGAACGAGAAACACAGGACAGAGTTCGAGAAACTCCGAATATCGATCAAGAGAATCTGAGATGAAAAGACTTTATCGAGGGGCAATAACTAGATTCCGAGAGAAAAGAGTTAGGAAAATATGAATATAGTTCAAGAGATTCTAGACAGAGATCATAATACTATGGACAGGACTCGAAGAACTGAACTATTTCCATAGAGACTCTAAATAGATTTCGAGTGAATTTAAATGGAATTCCAAAGACTCTCAACAGACTTCGATATAGTTAGGAAGGATTTGATTATTGTTCTTAAGATTCAGAGTAGAATTCGAAAGTTCGTCAGATTCCGAATGGAGTTTCAAATACAATAAATCAAGTTTGATAATAAAAATTACCCAAAAGTTATTTCTTAAATTGGACAAACCAAAGTATTTTGCCTTATTTAAAGGTATCGAGCATCGAGATTCTGTATGGAATTTAGTCGGCTATATGTGTTCGAATAATTCATACATCTGAAGACACTTACTATAGGGTATCAACATAAAAACCAAAAGAAAAACATGAATAAGACAAGTGATAAATGCTGATTAGGGTTTTTAAAAACGATATTTATTGGAGTCTTGATAAAATTCCATCAATAACAACTTTGACTAACACCATTTACTAATCGTACCTACTACGAGAAATCAAAAAAAAAAAAAACTAAAAGGAAAACTAAAACCAAGAAGTAGCAATGTTAAGAGATGTGGAAGAAGACTATGATGATGATGATGACGATCAATAAAAATTAAAACTAAATACATGTAACAAGAATGAAATCGTGAGAAACCTTTAAGACCCACCAACCGACATTCACCACCACCATCACGGCGAAGCTGCTGAAGCAGCAGTTTCAGCCTACATACAAACAAGATCCATAGATAAGCCACAATTAAAACAAAATTCAAAATCCAATAACCAAAAAAAAATATATATATATCTAGAATTTCAAAATCACTGACAATGATGAAGTATGCGACACCAATAACAGAAATCCCAAAATTTTTGTGAATAGAAAAAGAAGAAAAAAAGTAAATATTTCAAAACGGCAGCCAAATAATTTCCATAATTGCGTTAACAATCATTTGATTTGATAGAAGAAAATTATGGGGTTTCATCTCAAGCCAACCAACAAAAAATCCAATATCGAACTACAACTTTTACTTTAATCGAATAATCAACACTCATGCGCTGGACTAACGCTAGAGGTGATCATGAACACTTGTGCAAGCTTTGCTTAACCTCACAGACAGTCTTTATAGGTATCGCTGTGAAGCTGTCTTATGTGATAGTTTATGTTTGGCGGCGATGGGATTTGTTGTTCTTTTTTATAGGTTCTTGGGAATTTTGGGAACAAAGCAACCAATTTCATGAAGGGTGACTTTAATGAAGCTCTATAGGGAGTTCGAGAATCTCGTGTTTATAATTTATGATTTTTAATTGTAGAAAGTTCCGAATATTACAACATTCTTTTGGTGAAGTTCTTTGTATTTTCTATGGAGCTCGGCGGTCTTCGTTTATATAGTTCGACAGCTTCCTTTTGGAGAAACTGTAAATAGAGTTCGATGATAGTTATGTAACCTTGTTATAGAGTTTGAGACGCTCAGACTATGGCAACCATAAATAGAGTTCGAGAGACTTTGAGTAAAGTTTGAAAGACTCTGATTAGAGTTCGAGACACTCTGAGTCGAGAAACTTTAAATAGAATTCGATCGGATTTCGGGAATCTCTAAATCTCTTAACAAAAGTTAGAGTGAGTTTCTCTTATATATATATATAAAAATTAAGTCTGAGAAACTCAGAGTTAAATTCTTGAAACAGAGTTTGAAAACCTCTGAAGTATCCTAAACAAAAGTTTGAGAAATTCTGAATTAAGACCGAGAAATTCTGAACAGAATTCGAGAAACACTGAGTAGTGTTCCGGAATCTGAGAACAGATTTCTAGAATCTCCGAAAAATCTTTAAAATCCCTTGAAAAAGTTAGAGAAACTCTAAGTTAAGTTCGAGCAACTCTGCGTAGAATTCGAAAAACTCTGTATAGTGTTCCGGAATCTGTGAACAAATTTTGAGAATCTCTAAAATCGAGTAACTCTGAAAATATTAGAGTTCTGAAATTCGATGAACTGTGGATAGAATAGAGTTCGATATACTGTGAATTGAGTTCAAGTAGGTTAGGTTATGCAGGTGGCTGACAATAGAGACCACGTCACTTGGGTCCTTGAAAGTGGTCCTGCAGAAAATGGTAGCCCCGATGGTGAGTCGTTAAGTCAGCAATGGCTGGACAGTTGAAATAAGTGATAGTTTCTTCCTCCTCAAAGTGGCTGCAAGGCTATCCGTGCAAAAACGAATATATCTGTACTATACTCGGTGGCACCTTAGCCATCTACACGCTCTATAGATGGCTCAAATTTCTGCTTGTAGAAATTGAGCTTAAAGTTGATTTTCGTCCCTTATAGTTGGATGAAAAGCATCCACTTACTCCATTTTTCGATTTAGATCCATCCGTGTAGATCTCTAGGGTCCCAAATCTAGAAACGGTTTAAGCTCCAGAGATATCTACCGTGAAGGAGTGGTGGAAGAATAGGGTGGGAATGCAATGAGTTCAAGTAACTCTGAATAGAATTCGAAAAGTTCAAAAAAGTCGTAGAGGTCGAGAATCTATAAACAGAGTTCGAGTACCTCTTAACAGAGCTAAAGTAATTTCGAACAGAGTTTGAGTAACTTTGACCAGAGTTCAAATAACTCTGAACAGAGTTTGAGAACATCTAAATAACATTTGAAAAACTCTGAGAATAGTAGAAGAAACTGTGAATAGAGTTCGAGTAACGCAAAATGAAATTCGAAGACCTCAGAATCGAGGTCGAAGAACTGTGAAGAGGGTTCGGGTAATTCTGAATTGAACTCGAAAAACTCAGAATTCTCGTAGTGATCGAGAAATTTTAAAGGAGTTCGAAAAATTTTGAATAGTATTTGAGAATCTCCGAAAAGAGTTCAGTAAACTAGAAACAGAGTTCGGAAAACTTGAATAAAGGTCGGGAAACTGTGATTCAAACTCGAGAAACTCATATTAGAGTTCAAGAAACTCTAATGAAGCTGAAATAACTTTAAATCGGGTTGGGATATTCGTAATAGAGTTCGATTAACTCTGTAAAAAGTTTTGTTAATTCTGAATGAAATTTCAGAAAATCGGAAAAATGTTCGAGAATCTCCGAGTTTCAAAACAAAAACAGATTTCGGGAAACTATGAGAAAATCAGAATAGAATTTGGGTATTTTGAAATCGGTAAAGATAAAAGGTTTCGAAAAAATTACTTTATTGGATAAGGAAACAGTTTAGAGTTCGATAGACGCTTTTATTTATTTATTTTGGACCAACACTCTAGGAAATAAGGTTATGTGTAGTAGGTTAGAGGAAGTAGTGTTTGGGGATATTTGATTTGATCCTTTTGATATTAATGACTAGTAGAAAAGACTCCTACAGAAAGTTAGTTTCGTATTCGTACTGTACGGCTAATGAACGAATTTTCTCTGTAGTTTGTTGTGCGAAGTCGTAAACCCTGATAGAACTGACTGGAAGGGTCAAACGTCGCTCTTTTAGTTCGATCTTAACAGATTTTTCTGAAATGGATTCCGGTACTAAATCAGGTGTCTTTCTTAGGAAGCATAACATTAGAAAACCTTTTGGACTTGCGGACGCGTACAGTGTCTTCCAGGCACAAATACTTGCCTTATAAAGGGCTACTGAGCTCATCCTGGATACTATAGTTGAAAATAGTGATGTGGTCATATACGTCGATAGCCAGGCGGCGCTCAAGACGCTACAAGAACCCAGCATCACCTCCAAACTAATGAAAAAATGTAGACTAGCTCTATTTGATCTATCATTCAGTTACAGGATAAGATTGTACTGAGTTCCGGTTCATTGCGACATCGCTGGCAACGAAGTTGCGGATGAAGTACTTTAGGTTCTGAAGTTCAATTTATTGTAGGGTATCTTATTCGTCTCAGTTAGATAGGATACTCTTCTTTTTCTTTCTCTGTATATTCCTTTCTCCTCTTCTTTTCTCAATCTTCTTCATTCCTGTCTATTCCTGTCTATTGTTGAAGGATTCCAATAGACCCCAAGGGTCTTCGAGTGAAGGTGTCGCTTCGACACCACTTTGTAAATCTAACCTAACCTTGTGCGATCCACTGGCCAATTAACTGCAAATGAATGAACTCTTGTTTAGTTTCGTGTAAATCGAAGGAATGTACGGGAAACAAGATTTCTAAATTCGCCATTGTAGCAGCGATAGAACTGTGAAATACAGTCAACATTGCGGCGATAATGTAGTGAGTTGACTGCTTTCGATGAGATATAGGTGGAATAAATAGTAAGGGAACCGTGTTCAGTCCAACTGACATCGCACTAAATTGTCATGCCCATAACTTTAAGAGTTTCTGATTTCTCAATATTTGTATTCTTAAACGAGCAATAATTGTGTATATATATAATGGTTATTTCGAATACGTATATGTATAGGTCGAAGAAGAAGGGACTTTTGGAACCTTTGCCTCTAAGAGGGTAAAAACGGGTAAAACGAGGAAAATATCGAAAACGTTATATCTCCCAAAGTAATAGGTATACAGATAAAATTAAAATTACGTTTTAAACAGCTATGAAAATAAGCGGACAGGTGTTTGGTACTTTTTTGAAACTATGTCCGATAGGGGGTAAAAAAGGGTAAAAATAGTTTTTTTTTGTACTTTTTTAACCCACTCTTATTTTTTAAACTAAAGAATATAGAAAGGAACTTTGTACTTCAGTCAATTGATGTGAAAGAAATATTGAACACGTATTTGGTACTTTTTTGATTTTGGGGCCAAAATGGGTAAAAAAGGGATAAAATTATAACTTAACATCTCAAAAAGTAGAATAGTAAACTGTGAATTTGATTATGTTATGATCTTTAGCGAAGATGTTGCGGATAAGCCGGCGAAGGTTTTTAAGTTAGTAAGACTAATTTCCGACAGGTGGCGGCACTGAAAATTTCTAAAAAATAAATTAAATCGTAAACTTTAAATTTGTTCATGCTATGATCTTTAGTAAAGTTGTAGCGCATGAGCCGGCGAAGGCTTTTTAGTTTGTATGAATTTCCGACAGGTGGCGCTACTGAAAATTACTCAAAGTCAATTTAATCGTAATCATGCTATAATCCTTAGCAAAGTTTTTGCGGATAAGCCGACGAAGGTTTATTAATTGGAATGACCAAAGTCCGACAGGTGGCGCCACTGAAAATTACTCAAAGTGAATTAAATCATAAACTGTGTATTTGATCATGTTATAATCATAAGCAAAGTTGTTACGCATAAGCAGACGAAGGTTTCTTTGTTGGTATGAACAACTTCAGGCGGCGCCACTGTTTCAAAATTAACTGAATATTTGTACAATGTCTTTTCTCTAAATTTATTTTAGTACTTTATAAAAAAATATATAAAAACATTAAAATTTGTCTCAAAATGCTTATCATAAAGCTCCGAGCAAGGCTCGGTCAAAATATCCCCACAAGAACTTCTGCTATCCTTGACTCCCAGTGGAGCATAGGGCCTCACAAGATCGAAGCGCTTGACATTTTTAATATACTCGGCCTTTGACCCTAACAGGTTGTAAATATAGGCCTTTTAAGTAATTAAGCAGAGACCGGATATTAATACATTTAAAACAATATTTTCATGTTTAAATCCATAAAAAAAACAATCATTGAAGTTTAAAAAAATATTAAAAATCCCTCATGATTTTTATTTGTTCAAAAATTTTGTTTCTTTTTTCAATCCGATGAAAATAAAATATTAAAAAATCGTTTGGAATATTTATCAGTACAGTTCAAAATAATTTTCATCTTTTTTCATCCGATGAAAATAAATTTTGATAGAAAAAACTCAAATTTTATTTCTATATTTGTCCGGGCATAAAGCATCTTTAGGACGTTTAAATAGCAATAAATTCAATTATTGTTGCAAATTTTATATTGAAATGGGTTTGGGCAACAAATGGTCGTTGTCTAAATGTGTTTAAAACGTTTAAAAGTTAATTTTTTTGGAAATAGCGACGCGAATCAAAGAAACCACCAATAATTCCCATTAGTACTGTTATCTTTAACTTCGATGTCCTAAAACATTGCAATAAATTGAAAACATTCATACATTCATTGTTGAAAATTTTGAAATTTCATAAACATTTTATTTTTTCAAAGTCAAAACAGAAGTTCAAAAATAAAACAATCAATAAAATATTTTTCTGTTCGGATATTTATCGTTATAGATATTTAAAATTTTCATCATGAGGGATATTTATATTTCAAATATAAATCCCTCTTTTTTTATTTTTCGATCGAAATGAAAATAAATTTTCATCGGCAATGATATTTATACTTGATGGATTTAAAAAATAAAACGATCTCCGGTCTCTGTAATTAAGAAAAAAATGTTACTATAAAATAAAAGTTATTTTTTGATTTTTATTTTTTCGAGCAAAAATAAAGGTTGTTTTTTAACTTTTACTTTTTCGAGCAAAAATAACAGTTATTTTTGACTTTTATTTTTTCAAGCAAGAATAAAAGTTATTTTTTGATTTTTATTTTTTCGAGCAGAAATAAAAGTTATTTTTGTTTGAATTCATGATAAATTTATTGAAAATTTTTTGGAGTTGAGTTGAGTTGAAAACATAAACATAACTTTTATTTCTGCTCGAAAAAATAAAAGTCAAAAATAACTGTTATTTTTGCTCAAAAAAATAAAAATCAAAAAATATTTGCTATTTTTTTCTAAAAAATAAAAATCAGATTTTTAAAAAGCATCGCATTTTATAAAAATGGTGGTGCAAGACTATCAAAATGGTATACTTGGTTTTATTCTCCGATATTTCATTGCGGTTGCTTTTTTTTAATCAAAAATTAAAAAACAACAGTTATTTTCGGTCCCTGTTTATAAGTAGTTCAAAATATTCCCTTTAAAGTTCATGCAAGAAAATAAGTGCCAGAAGAGTTTCAGGGAGTCCTTATGGAGTCCGATAAACTGTAGTATAGTTCAAGAGATCAAGGGATTCTGTGTAGACTTAAAAGAATTTTGTATATTGTTAAAAATACACGAATGTTTGAAGGACTAACTTAGGATATCTAGCGCTCGAGGAGTCTGTACATCCAAAGATTTAAAGATGTAGATTATCTTCTTATTAAGATTGAACGAATATTTTCATAAAATCTATAATTTATTACTTTTTATTTGTTAATTATAAAAAAATCACCTTTTCTTAGCCAAACTCTCAAAATATCTTAACATCTAAAACAAAAATTCACATACTCATTTTGAATATATTTCATACATATAAATGTGGCTTGATATCGGTATTTAAGATACCGAAGAAGATCTTTATCTGCATTTTTTAACTCGTTTTGGCATTTAGTTAGCAGGCGCCTAAATCACATGATTATCTCCAAAAGAAATCTTTATGTTTTTTATATAAAAAAAAGAACATTAAAAAGACACTCTACAGCTACTTCAGCTAAACATTTAAGAACCTTAACCCTGTTAAGATCCTTTTTCCAAGCAAACGAATTGATCATTTCCCCAGAGAATGAGCGATCATATATGAACTATTAATTGTGATCGAGCCAGAGAAGTGAGCGTGTCGTTTTAAATGAGTTTTTAATACAATTTCTAGAGTTTTGACAAGAATTTAATAAATTACTTTTTTGTTTTTGGTGGGACTCAAGGGTCCCTTGGTTTTCTAGCATTTTGATAATTGTCCATTTGTTTATTTCGTTAAGGAGGCTTCGACATTATAATTATAATGATTTCGTCTGTCTAAAGCTGAAACCTGCTATTACAGGTGACAACAGTTTGTTTTTTCGTTTTGGGATTTGTTTTTTTTTAATTTGGATCTTTCAAATTCATTTCAGTTTTTGTGAAATATTCAAAATGATTTATGATTGTGTTGACTTATGTTTGTTATAAATTATACAATCTATCTAATTTGGTAGTGTCTGTCTATTAGTATCTACAAGTCATGTCTTTCTAATGTTTAAATTTTGTTTTTTCTATTTTAGCTTCGGGTTAAATTTAATAAGTTTGTTAATTTGATAGGTTTTAAAATAGTAGAAAAAGAAAACCCACTTGTTTTAGCGAGATCTCCTTAAATGTATATGTTAAAGTGATTTTTTGTATCTGGTTTTCAGATTAAAGTTTTCGTTAATATTTTGATCATAAATCATGGTATTAGAAAAGATCTTCTATGTTTTAATTAAAACAAATTTGGGTTTTTTTTTTCTTGATTACCCATTCAGTCAGTTTCTCTAATGCAGGTTGTCAAGATGTTATTATTTTCGACGTTTTTTTTTCGTTGTGAGCTGGGGTATCAATATTATAGTTTAAGGCGGAAATTAACGCTATAAATTTTAAACAGATTTTGGAAGTTGATCTTTTATGAATATTTATAACAATCGCATAAAAATTATTTTCTTGCGGAGGATTTGTATGATGGAGTGAGATCAACTTTGTAGTCTCAACACTTTAATGTCTTTATTAGGATTTTGAGAAAAGTATTGAGATTTATTTAGATTTCCACTTGATAATTTATGGGTGAAATATGCAATCGAAGTGATCGGTGGTTTTATGGCTTAATTAAGTTGTTATTGGTTGCAGTTTATTGTTACAAAGGTTCAAAGATAAAGACTCAACAAATGTATATCTATCTTATATTCTTAAACGAGCAATAATTGTATATATATATATATATATATATATATATATATATATATATATATACATATATATATATAATATATAGAATGGCTATCTCGAAAACGGCTCTAACGATTTTGATAAAATTTGGACAGTGGGTATCTTTTTTGATGTATAGGTCGAAGAAGAAGGGACTTTTGGAACTTTTACCTCTAAGAGGGTAAAAACGGGTAAAAAGGGGAAAAAATCGAAAACGCTATGTCTCCTAAAGTAATAGGTATAGAAACAAAATTAAAATTACGTTTTAAACAGCTTTGAAAATAAGCGGACAGGTGTTTGGTACTTTTTTGAAACTATGTCCGATGGGGGGTAAAAAAGGGTGAAAATAGTTTTTTTGGCACCTTTTTAACCCACTCTTATATTTTAAACTAAAGAATATAGAAAGAAACTTGGTACTGCAATCAATAGATGTAAAAAAACATGAAACACGTATTTGGTACTTTTTTGATTTTGGAGCCAAAATGGGTAAAAAAGGGATAAAATGATAACTTAACATCTCCAAAGTAATATGAATAGGAACATTATACATTATGTTAAATGCGTTTTAAAAAAATGTACCGAATTCAATTGGCACCAAAAAAGTACCAAATATACATATGGAACTTTTAGAAATTAGGGAATAAAAAGGGGGAAAAATTAGTATTATTTTAAACAAATAAATGTTTGTCTGTATGTATGTTCTTTATAGAATAGTAAACTGTGAATTTGATTGTGTTATGCTCTTTAGCGAAGATGTTGCGGATAAGCCGGCGAAGGTTTTAAAGTTGATAAGACTAATTTCCGACAGATGGCGCCACTGAAAATTACTAAAAATTAATTAAATCGTAAACTGTACATTTGATCATGCTATGATCTTTAGCAAAGTTGTAGCGCATGAGCCGACGAAGGCTTTTTAGTTGGTATGAATAATTTCCGACAGGTGGCGCTAAAAAAACTTACTCAAAGTCAATTTAATCGTAATCTGTACATTTAATCATGCTACAATCTTTAGCAAAGTTGTTGCACATGAGCCGACGAGGGTTTCTTAGTTGGTATGAAGAAATTTCGACAGGTGGCGCTACTGAAATTTACTCAAAGTCAATTTAATCGTATGCTGTACATTTAATCATGCTATAATCTTCAGCAAAGTTGTTACGGAGAAGGTTTATGAATTGGAATAAGCAAAGTCCGATAGGTGGCGCCACAAAAAACTACTCAAAATGAATTAAATCGTAAACTGTGCATTTGATCAGACTATAATCTTTAGCAAAGTTGTTGCGCATGAGTCGACAGAGGTTTCTGTTGATATGAATAATTTCCAAAATTATTCAAAATGAGTTAAACTGTAAACTATGCAAACTATGTGTTGGTCGGGCAAAATAAATCAAATAATTCAAAATTAACTGAATATTTCTACAATGTCTTTCCTCTAAATTTATTTTAGCACTTTATAATATAAAATATATAAAAACTTTAAAATTTTCCTCAAAATGCTTATCATAAAGCTCCGAGCAAGGCTCGGTCTACCAGGTACTGAAAATTATTCCAGAGAATACAAAAAAAGCTCTGCAAAGACTGCCAGATCTTCACAAAGAGTTTAACAGAAATCTGTTAAGAGAACAACCAAAGACAATACAATATCAAGATATTGCACTCCATACATTTTGGTTACTTCAAATGTGAAATTAAAGTGGATAAACAACAATGAAAAACACGTAAACGCACAAAACAAACATACTTTTCATAAGCACGTGTGTGTGCCTTAGCTTTTTATCATTGGATAATCTTCTAAAATAGTTGCTTCCGAATTAGAGAAAAAGAAGTATACTCTCTTTTTTATGGAATTTTCAAAACGACCATACAGCAAACCAATGTATAGTAGTGGAACATCTTTATATTACATAGTCTTAGGAACAACCTATATTGAAAAAATTATATGTGTGAAGATAAATTTTAAATTTTTAACCTTCGAATCTAAGTTTGAACAAAACTCTTTATGAAGCTCGACAGAACTGTCCGAATTTTCAAGCAGTACCAAAATCATGTACATTTTTCACAACTAAACTAAACATAATTTTATTTTTGTTTCTAACTCTAATTTACCCCTAAATTGAAAAAAAGAACCAAATAATTAAAAACACATTTCCTAACCTTAAAATTTGTTCCTGTTTTCAAACTCTAATTCAATTTTTAATTTTGTTCTTTTCAGTTTTGGAGATAAAACGTTAAAAAATGTTCACTTTTTTGCCCCTTTTTTAACCCTTCAATGTACCGAATACGTATCCTTTAACTTTTACAGCTGATCTCAGCGCAATATTATTTTTGTTTCTATCCCCTTTGGTTTATGAGACATCATGTAACCGATTTTTTCCTTTTCTGCCCCTTAACTTTAAAAAGTACCTAACACGTGTTTGTTATTTTATATAAATAGAAACATTTTCGAAAAATTTCCTATAAATAGACAAATTTTCAAAAAATTTTATATAAATAGAAAATTCTTTGAAAATTTTCTTTTATAGACAAATTTTAGAAAATTTCCTATGAATAGAAAAATTTTCGAAAATTTCCTTTAAACCAAAAATTTCTCGATAATTTCCTATAAATAGACAATTTTTGAAAAGTTTCAATAAATATAAAAATTTTCCTATAAAAAGAAAAATTTTAGAACATTTCTTATACATATATTCTAAAATTTCATACAAATAGAAAAATTTTCAAAAATTTTATACAATTAGGCAAATTTTCAAAAAAAGTCATATTATCAAAAATTTCCTTAAAAATTACAAATTTTCAAAAATTTTCTATAAAAAGACAAATTTTTAAAAATTTCCTATAAATAGAAAGATTTTTGAAAATTTCCTTTAAAGAGAAAACTTTTAAAAAATTTCGTATAAATAGACAAATTTTCCAAAATTTCCTATAAATAGACAAATTTTCAAAAATATATATAATAGACAATTTTTTTTAAAAATTTCTTTGAATAAAAAAATTTTCAAAAAAAATCCTATAAATAAATTTTTGTTTAAAAATTTTCCTAAAAATAGAAAAATTTCCTTTATATATAAAGATTTTCAAAAATTTCGTATAAACAGAAAAGTTTTCAAAAATTTTTCATAAAAAGAAAAATTAAATTTTTTTTCTATTCCTAATTGTAAGAAAAATTTTCAAAAAAAAATTATATAAATAGTGAAATTTTCGAAAATTTCCTTTAAAAATAGTGAAATCTTTAAAAATTTCCTATAAAAATAGTGAAATTTTAGAAAATTTTTTGTTTAAAAAATTTCCTAAAAATAGAAAAATTTCCTTTATATAT